>LAPY01003169.1:22074-39946 GCA_000970635.1 Eragrostis tef | reverse complement strand
CCGCCGCCGCCCGCCGCCGGGAGATCACCAGGTACCGTACCACCCATCTCTCGGGTCCCCCGTCTTCAGCACTTGGTCTTCATTGCCGCTGCTCCGCTCGCCTCATTTTGCGCGGTGAATCCGTTGTTGCTAGAGGGAAATGTCGTGTTTTTCTCTTCCCTTCGCGCGTGGGTTTTGGCGGTAGACGGGCTTTGGGCCGGCGGCCTCGGATTGTCTCCCGGCGCTATGTGATACAGGAGGCGTTTCAGCGTTCTGCGCCTTGGTGCTCGTCGCTTCGCCGTTAGGCGTGGTAGGCTGGGGGAGGGGCGGATGTGGCCGTGCCTGCGTGGTGTTCCTGGAATTGCCGCTGCAGCATGTACCCTGATAGGCTGCATAGACGTTCTTTATGTACTGGATCTAGGACTATGGGTTAGCTGTTCGTGTTGATAGAAGATTTCTCTGGGACGAGTTGCCGTAGAACATACTAGCACTCTTAGGGTGTTACTGTACATCTAAACAAATGGATATAAATAGCTAATTTTCTGTGGTGTTATCACTTGTCAGATACTGGTGGTTGTCAAGATCATGATGGCCACCTCTTGTTATGTATTGAGTCCTTGTCATTGAAATAGTGCTAAATGCTGTGCCCCTTCTCCCTTTTTCTTTGTTTCTCGTGAAGTTTTGGACCATTACCCATTAGACATCCTGACTGGGAATTTGGAGTGTTAACAGTTCGCTACAAATTAGATAAGGAAGAAAGAAATCTTCGTGCATTAGCGCCGAAAAGTCATTCTATTGGGCTTTCCTTCTTCTTTCTCCCAGTAGTAGCCTGGCTTGAGTCACTGTATGGATATCAAGATTTGGTGGTCTATAATATTTTCATTGATCACTGGAGTGGCAGCACAAGGCCCATGTATTGTTTGGATGGGTCCTTCACTTGCTGTTGGAATAATCATATTTGCCACAATCCATTTCTATTTACCACGGGCCCTTGGATGGATACAACCCTTATAGCAGTTATGACCAGTTTCATCCTTTGTTTTTTTTTACATGATCTCGAATTCTTGATGAATGGATGGTGTGTGCACATCAACAAGTTGAGCTTTATATTCATTCATGCGGTAGTGTATACTGTGTGCTTTAAACACACTTGATGAATTCTTGTTCTAGTGTATCCACCAAGTGAGTATTGATGACGAAAGTACTTTCTTTTCTTTCCATTAATTACCAGAGTGTAGAGAAGATGCCTTCACTTCAGAAAGCGTTGCCTCCAGAACTTGCTGATAATGTTCTCAGAGTAAGGTCCTTTTGCACCTTCTACTATTTTCTGCTTGGTGTTATGAGCAGCATCCATCCCTCAAATCTTGTACTGTTGGGATGGTGTAGTTAGTCATAAACCTATTCATTTCGAACAGTTCTTTTCCCCTGAAATTCTAGTGTGTGTGTGTTTTTTTTTCAGAAAACACACATCTAGCAGTCTCCTGCAGCTTGACTCTGTTTATGTTTATGGAAAATTGTTACAAATAAAGCAAACTAATTATTTCTTGTGATCATTGTCATCTTTTGTCATGCTGTAGTTATACCGTGAATGCTTAAGGAGAGCGAAATTTATTGGCCATCAGGTATGCATATTTATTTGAATTCCCTGTACTCGCACCTTGAAATTATGAAAAAAAAACATGTTTTGTTATACTGATTTGATGCCTTTTGTAACCCAGAAACACAATACAGAGCTTCTAGTTAATATGGTGAGGGAACAGTTCAAGAAAAACATGCATGAAACTGACCCAGAGAAGATACAGAAGATGAAGGATGAGTAAGTTCCTACCCTGTATAAATCTTTGTTTGGATTTCCAATCATATATTTCAGTACTTTCTTTTTATGATAACCACTTATTTTCTGAACTTATTTCTTTCTATTCAGTGCTGCAAGGGGCCTTATCAATCATATTCTTTATGAATCCGAGAAGATGACAGGGCGCAAATTCTCAGGTTAAAAAGGAAAGTTGAATCTGGACTTAGAATGCGCTGTATGAATAACATAAACACCATAATCTTGTGGTTGTTGAATTATTTGACTGATTGAGCGCGAGGACCTGCTCGTGCTTCATTTTGATTATCGAGTACTTCATCTACTAAATCAATGAGCTTGTTAATGTATTTGTCCCGTAATACTGAATGGTAGTTATTTGGCTATCCTATATATATCTGTTCTAGCTTGGATATGGGAATATATGGTAACTGAGAATGCTCCAATCTTTGAAAAACCAATATAACCAATAGTATCTTGTCCTGGTGATGTATTGGTATTGCACATGATAGCATATCATCAAGTTTCTTGGTTCCATCTGTGCGGAATGCGGAACTGAACAACAGCCACAAATTTTGCAAAAAATGCAAACTGCAATAGTTTGTGGCAATGGTTCTCTCTATGTTGGAATGATGGGAGCTTGGACTTTTTCATAACCATAACTATTTTAGGTCTTTGAGGGATCCCCTTGATGGTCTGCATTAGGGAAACAGTTTACATTAAAAAAAAACCCTCTTCTCTGAACCACCTACCTGTCAAGTATGATGTGATTTCTTGCGTTGTGCTTAGCCTTTGTTCTTTCAGAGTTGTTGTCAGTTCTGCACTTCTAGGAAGTGTATCAACCATTCATTTCTTCATTTGTAGACAGGGAAGCTCAGTCCAAACTTCAGTTGAGTTGCACATTGCATTCCAATTATTTACGGTCACATCTGCAGATGCTGGGATCTGGGATGATATACTGCCCCTTACACCTATCGTGCATGGTTCTGATACGTCTCAAAAGTTAAGCCTATGAATTTGTCACGTTGCTCTCTAGAATCTGGAAAAGTGATCCGCAACAAATGGCAATGCATCGAAGAGATTGAAGAGCTATGTTGGAAAGATACTGATGAGGTTGAAGAATTCAGTGACCATGGAGCGGAGGGAATGAGATGCGGCCAGGGAACTGGGACCGTTTCAGGAATTGCCTGCAGCGAATGGCACACTACTTACTGTCTGCAGGTCAAATGATGGGGAACGAACACACCCTTCCTGGAGCACTCAACTGATTGATTCTCATCCATCAGCAATGGACTTGAAGGATGGATCCTTCCGCCTTTTGTCCGCCGCACCGATGAATTCCATCCACTGCTTTCTCTCGAGCCCTCGCATCATTCTGTTCTTCCTTGTGGTTGAGATCACCCTTGCTCATCTTTCCAACATGGTTTTCCTCGCCTGTAAAAGCCATTTCATCACCAGTCCCCAACTCACGAGTTGTCGTGGAAATCATCAGACGGATATGATTGCCGACGATGGGCGTGTCGTTTAGCCTAGGGCATGACAATCTGCAACAGCTCCTATGAGATGAGTTTGTGATCTGCACCCAGAGGAATTCTATGGTAGTTATGACATGTTGATTTCAGTAGGTCAATGCTTCATGGCCAATGCAGTGGTGTCTTCTAAAGTTGGAATCATGGCTGGAGTTGAAAGGAGAATGTGGCCGTGACGCTTCTCCCTTTCTACCTACTGCAGGCACGTGTTGAGGCTTTCTTTGTTCCTTTCATCAGATAAAACTGCAGCATAAAGAACCTTTCCCTCTATAGTAACATGACCAAGTACAGTTCAGAGGCTGTATTCAATCGCTGTACTTGGCATTATTTCCCTGAACAATAATGACATGTCCAACCTATACCTTGTCATAGTGCCTAGCAAATTACGGCAGAAACCAGCAAGGCATGGCCTACGGGTAGATTCAGACAACTGGTGTCTACCTATGCAGTCATCTTTCTGTCTAAACCAGTCATTCCTGATCTTATCTTCTTTTTCGTATGCACATATCTCTTGATGGAGTTCTCGTGTAAAATAACTTCTGTTTTCTCAAACGCCTATTCATTTCTGAACTTTCAATTCACTGCATTTCACATAGTTCAGTATCTAAAACTTGTTACATCAGTATGCTGTGCGTAGTGCGTTTGAGGTAGAATTTTCATCTACAACTTGTTACATCAATGTGTTTAGTTATTGCAGCAAGTTTCATATGCCAATCGTAAGGCAAACTTCTTTTTTGGAACTACTAACAAATTGGTGCTAATTCAGAAGGGAAGTAGGGTCTGTTCAGCCTCATGTTTCAGCTAGTATACAACACACATGCTCATCACCATCTTTTGCAAACGGGTGTCCAGCAGCTGAATGAAGACGCAAGCAGAAAGAATGTACAGTGTTTGATGATTTCATATACAGATAAATGAATATAATTAAAAAGTGAATGGTATCATCCTAATGAATTCAGGATATTCCAAGTAGTTACTCTGATATTCTGCTGGTTGAGGAATTACACATGTAGTACTCCCTTAAAGCAGGACAAGAACGAAAAGAAGAAAGATGTAGACTAAAGATATACATAAACAATCTGAACATACTTCCTCAGATGACCCTCAAATAATGATACTAATACCGAAACCATTCTTTTCTTAGAAAACCTAGCTCTGGGAATCACTCATATAGCTTTATTTCCAGTAGTTGCATAGTTTATATTAGCAAGCAACACTACTTTCTTCACTTAGGTGTTGAGCCTTCGCCCAACTTGGACGCACGGGTCTCACCAGTCCTAGGGCTGCTTCTCCCTCCTAGAGGACTGCGGTCATGCCTCAGCTCAGTGAGTCGAGGGCTGTAAGCCTTGTCAGAAATAGATGGACTGCGGATGCCTTTCAGTTCTGCTGCAGGTGTGCTACCAGAGCTGGTGATCTTGGGGCTGTTCAGGCGCTTGATCTCACCACGGCTTCTTGTGACCAACTCGTCTAGGATCTCTGAACTCTGGGCCCGCCCCAATGCAACATCAATATCTTGCTGAAAATACATGGTATTGAATGCCCTCCTAGAGGACTGCGGTCATGCCTCAGTTCAGTGAGGCGAGGGCTGTATGCCTTGTCAGAAATAGATGGGCTGCGGAAGCCTTTCAGTTCTGCTGCAGGTGTGCTACCAGAGCTGGTGATCTTGGGGCTGTTCAGGCGCTTGATCTCACCACGGCTTCTTGTGACCAACTCGTCTAGGATCTCTGAACTCTGGGCCCGCCCCAATGCAACATCAATATCTTGCTGAAAATACATGGTATTGAATGTTAGGAATGGGACAAAACTAAAAATTTCTAGTCTGAAAGTACCATGTAAATGTGCAAGTGTGTTTGTGAGGACAAGTATTTCTGAACTCACCGCAGCAAGGGTAAATGGTATAGCCGGTGATTCCTCATACTCCGCTGCATCCAGATCAGTTAGATGTGCACCTTTGAAGAGCTTGGGGAGGATGTACTGCCTGACTGGAACCAGGAGCATGATCATGAGGGGGAACAGAACTCCAGCAATTGGGATCCACGTGATCCCAAAGCAAACCAACAGATACATTGTCTGGAAGAGTGTGAACATAGCAATCGTCTTGAATGGCACGGTCTCGACAAATGTTGTGTGGTACTCTTCTAGCACCCTGTAAAGATTGGTAACCGTAAGCAGTTCAGTCAGACAAAGCAACTAGCAATGAGCTGATAAAACTTAGTATAATGGCATGCTTGCTTTCTTGTATCCATCAGAATCATGTGAGACACGCGCATCTTTGGGCACGTATATGTTTAGCAACAACATCAGACATGCAGAATTAGTACGTTCAAAGTGCAGTAAACTTACTTGTATCTTCTGCTGGGAGCAGTGAAGAGCAGCAAGATCCTCTCCCAAAATTGGTTACCAGGCAAGCTCTCAATAGCCATGAAGGCAAAATAGCCCCAGAGGACAGACGTAGGGATCTTCTTGAGGAGTGGCATAGCAGCGACACAACCCCCCACCATGGTAGCCTGCAGCAAGTTACTCAAGCGCTGCTCCTTGACCTCAATGGGCAGCAGATCGTCAATTTCCTTCTCTATGTCAAAGACCATCTCATCAACTGGCGCATCAATGTTACCCATACTTGAAGCTAGCTGAACTGTTGAGTCCTTAAGCTCATTTAAGCCCTACATTTTATTCGAAAGTTTTAAGGAGAAATTCATCTACAGCTATATTGTATCAATAAAGCACTAGATGCTACAAGTTTTGTCAGGTTTCAGGCATACTCTTTGAGACTGTTGCTGATAAATCAGTGGTGTCTGCATCTGTCGATAAGCATCTTGCATGCTGCCATACAGTTGGCTCAAGCTCGCATTCTGGCTCATACTCTTTCGTGCCGTGGCTACCAGTCGATTACGCAGTAGCTGCGTAGAAATGTTTTGCCATGTGGATGAGAAATCATATTTAGAGGATACTGTGAGGAATTATTTGAAACTTTCATAGCTTACCTGATGTTTTAGAGTAGCCAAGCTCTTTGTATGCATTGGCGACTGTGGAATAACACCGTTTGATGGAGGGATACCAATAAGGCCACATATTAAGGTCTGTGGTTCAAGAAAAGACCCTGAGTATGTAAAATACGGCAAGAGCCAAAGGAATTAACCACAAATTTGTGCACCGGACATACCAGGAAGCCTAAGAGAAGCAAATCATAGTGGAAAGATGGAGGTTTCCTCAAATTGAACTCTTTCTGCTGGGCAAGCTGAGATGCAACGCTATGATCAAAGTAGTAGAGAACAGCAATCATCGTAGCTGGTATGAAGGCACCAATGATGTAGAGGAGTGGAACATTTGCCATATCCTGCCCATTTGTTGACATCATATAAAAAAAATGATAAACAATGATGTTCCACATAAAAAGCCTAAATGTTTCAAAATATTTCGTTTGATGGAGGGATACCAATAAGGCCACATATTAAGGTCTGTGGTTCAAGAAAAGACCCTGAGTATGTAAAATACGGCAAGAGCCAAAGGAATTAACCACAAATTTGTGCACCGGACATACCAGGAAGCCTAAGAGAAGCAAATCATAGTGGAAAGATGGAGGTTTCCTCAAATTGAACTCTTTCTGCTGGGCAAGCTGAGATGCAACGCTATGATCAAAGTAGTAGAGAACAGCAATCATCGTAGCTGGTATGAAGGCACCAATGATGTAGAGGAGTGGAACATTTGCCATATCCTGCTCATTTGTTGACAGTAAATACAAAATTGATAAACAATGATGTTCCGCAAGAAAAACCTAAATGTTTCAAAATATTTTCTGAATGTTGAGTACCTTGATGACTGTCCAATTGTCATATGCACCAGGGGACCATGGATTAGGGCTGAACAGGCGTCGTGGAATTCCCTTTGGAACACTTCCATATGGTATGTAAGAAACCCCTGTCCATACCAGCACCATAAGTGGAACGCCATAGTCAGCGATGAAGCCACGGAACCATCCTGGTTATGAAAAGTATGTCAAAACTTGTTCAAAATAAATTGCTTAATAGCTGTAAGCAACATAAAATTTGGAGAATGTAGAGGTATCAATTTTTCATAGTATCTACAAGACCAATTACAGCTTCTGTGGCATACCTGCTCCATAGCGCCATGATCGTGCCTTCCTGCTCCGCAAGGCAGTGAGTAAAAGGCCAAACGAGAGGACAATTGCAAACATTCCATTGGCGAACCGCCATGATGGTATAAACTCAAGTGCCTTCCGGTTTTCCCTCTCAGGAATACGGAATTCATCAACAAGGCCCTGCATTCAATACATAGATTTGTGGTCAGCTACAGTGAATTCTCGCATATTACTCCAGTATTCATGAATTTCTCTTACTGTTATTTTCCAAAACTATGCTTTCATGAATTACTTCCGTTCCAAAACGAAATTCTCAGCTGCAATAATGACCAATAATCACAAGAATTGCACTGGAGACAGGAGACGTCTCCATTGCCCTGCATGTGCTTTTCAGATTCTGCACATGCTATTGACCAACCTACCAGATTCTCCACTAATTGGTTGATTCAACTCGACTAGAGTAGCACACAACCTGAACAGGCAATTGGAGTTTGGTACAATGTTCATAGAACATCCACATAAACAAATGAAACTCTTATCAACGGTATATTTTTATATATAAAAAAGAAAAAAAAACTGGAAAGCAGCAATGGCACTAAAAGGGCTGTAGTTTTCACCAACCTTGATAGCCTGCTGCATGAAGAGCATTGCGATCAGAAGTCCAAACAGCTCGCCTGCGATACGGGTGAACCGGCTGATGAACGAGCAAGCACCAAGTATTGCCAGAAAGAAGAGGAGGACTGCAGTCCATACACAGACCCTGCACACAACATCAAGACAAGTTGAAACGATGCCACGACTGTACCAACCTGAAACAAATTCAGTACCACCCCGAAAAGTATGACCTACCAACCGCTCCAAGCGAGGAACAGACTGCGGCCCAGGTCGGGCCTGTCCTTGGCAAAGTTGAACATGAAAGTGTACATGAGCACAGTCGGCTCAGCAACGCCGAGGATCAGCAGAGGCTGCCCTCCCAGAATGGAGTGGATTATGCCACACAGGGCTGTGGATGCCAACGTCTGCACTGCTGTCAGAACTCCATCTGCACGCAAGAAGTTTGACACCCCAAATTAGATTCTCTCCTCATCCACTGCACTGAAAAAAAAGCACAATGACCATTTTTTGTTTTACACCGCATTACCAGTGTTCCTCTCCAATTGCTCTCCAAAGGATATGACTGGAATCGCGGATGCGAAGAATATGTAAGTGGTCGGTGCCAGGATCCTGAAAGACAGAAAAAATCACTCATTTTCAAGATCTTGAGCCACGTAAGAACACAATTTCAGAACAACTAAAACTTTTTTCACTATTCAGAACTAAATATAATATCACAATCTTCATCAGAGCAAGTTTTAAGATCTTGAAGCCATGATGATACCAAATTTCTACTCCTGAACAGCACAGTGATAAGATTATAAATAAAAGGTTGGCTTTGTTCATACCTGATGCCAGCACGGAACCCGCCGGTCCAGTCCTGCTTGTAGCAGGCGAGCCTCCCATTGAGGTCGTTCTTGATGCCTCTGAAGGGCACGAAGCTCTCCTCCATTGCTGGGACCAAAGCGGGCTTCGCTTTTGTCAGACACGAAGATCTGAGGGTATATTCTGAATGGCCACCTGGTGTCAAGTGAGGCCCTGCTTACATCTTGCGGCAGATGGAACAGGAAGAAATGCTACGAATTTGCAATCTCGCAATGCATTTAGCGCGGATCCATGGAAGAAGACTAGAGCCGAGGCTATGAAGGAAAGAGGAGCATATAGAGCATGGAGAGCAAGCAGGAAGTGAGAGGGAAAGGTCGAGGGGGAGCTTCGAGAGCTGGAGAGGGAGGAGCTTCAGAACAATGGAGTGGGATAGAAGGCTGATATATAGGCAGTTGAGACGGGAGAGAGGCAACACTTTTCGAGTCCAAAAGAATTATTCTTGATGCAAAAAAGTTCAAAGTAATAAAACCTTTCTTAATAAATGGAGTGTTCAAGAGCTGATCAAAAAGCAAAAGCACAAGAGATCTGCAGAGTTTCAGTGGGGTGACACACAGGAAGCAGGATGGCTGGTGTGAGTGTGACACTGGCTTGCGTGAATTGTGGCCAATAAGGTTACTGAAGAAGGTTGTTTGAGCCGGTAACTGATGTAGTAACAGTATAATATTTTTTTATTTAATTACCAGTGTATTGTCAGTGGAGAAAAAGGAAAAAATGGAGGGGAATATATTTTTATTAGTGGTTTGTTTGGTTGTGCTGCCTTTGGGAGGGCATTGCCAGTCCAACTCGAGCTGTCTGCTGTCTGGGGGAAGAACCCAACCATCTTCCTCTGACCATTTTATTAATCTCTTCATGTACTTTCTCCAATGTCTTTTCAGATTTGCATCTTAAAATTAAAGTTGCTGCCTCTATGTTTATTACAGGTGTTCAAGGATGTTTTTTCTTTACTGAAATTATGGTGGAAAGGCGCCAACTTTTGGAAGTTGTTCATGTGCGGTTCACAACTCGACAAAATTTTCGTGTAGGGAAGGTTTCGAGTATCTTAATTGCATAAGATAAGCATGAACGCCATTGCAAATAGTGTGCAGTGGTGTGCGCAGGCCCATCTTTCATGTACAGTCTTTAGTTTTTGCTCAAATTGTGGTGCCTTTCAGAAACTGCCAGTCAGTTTGAAACATGCCATTTTATTTTTTCAAAAAAGAAATTGTATGACATTTATATTGTACTAGTATCCCCATATCAATACTACTCGTATTTCCCATGTTTTTTTTTTTGGATCTTGCATGTGTGATTGGCACCTGTAGGTTCGACCAAGTGGCATATTCTCGCCAACATTCTTGAGCACAACTGCTCGAAGTCAACCATGCGAGTGTAAACTGTAATTATACAACTAAGTTTAGCTGTACATCTCTTCATGTAGCGGACCAAGAGCAGACATTAACTGCAGACAAAAGCCAACAAAAAAAATGTTTTTGCACTTAGTACATGACATTGTGACCACATGGTCCCAGTATGCAGTAACAAACAAAATAAAAGTGGGAGCTAGTATACTAGTAAGATTCTAAACCTACCATCTGCTACATAATCGGTCACAAGTCACAACAGGCCATCAGCATGTGCACATCCATTATTATTTTTAATTAAAAATAATGTACTCATATGATAATATGCACAGCACAGAGGAGCTCCTTGAAACAAGCATCCTGTTCATGTCTGTGTGGATTCTTCCATAAAGAAATCAGGTTTTCAGGAACCCCATAAACTGAAGTTTGTTCAGGGTTCAGCTCGAGGATCACAAGAGTTGACCTTACCTTTGTCCCAACATGAAAATGATTGTCTTGGCAGAAGTTTTAAAAAAGCTATCCGGTTCTTACTGTTGCTTTTGTCTGCAGTTATCTGAAGAATGTTTGTTTAAACATATTAGATCTGTCTCCTAGATTCAATTAAACTTTGTTCTTACTGGTGTCTTGAAGAGGGCTTATCTTCAAGATAATAAGGAAGCATGAAGACCTTTCTATTGCTTGAAAAGCAAGTTTATCACAAGTTGCTCTGATGTGGCTCCTCTGGTGATTGTTGCATATGAGATTGTTTTTGGGTCATGACAAAGTGAATGTGGTAACAAGTGCTACAGTTTGGCTACTTGGACATGCATTTTCAGTGTGAGCTAACTGCTCAAGAAAAGTAACACGGTGGGTTAAATGTAAGCACGCTGGCTTCCTTATCAACTAAACGTGGTTAATTAATCAAGAGTCTTCGAAATATAAGGTGCAAGTACAAAAGGTCCAACTGTCTGCACTGTTTTTTCTTTTTTACTTGATCACCCAACTACCTATACTACTGTACAAGGAAGCAATTTTAATATTTGAGGTGCCATGCGGTGTCGCGGTGAACCTTTGTTTCATGATATTTCTAGGAAAGTGATGGTGCGTAGGTGTCTGAATTCGCCTGGTTAGTAATTGTTTTGACTCAACCCCTCTCGGATGACGTATAAGCAAACAACATTAGAAGTAGAAGGTGCAAACTAAATGCTTAGTAAAAACAGAGACAATGCTCTGTGGCGCGAATCTAGCACTTAGTACATGACATTGTGACCACATGGTCCCAGTATGCAGTAACAAACAAAATAAAAGTGGGAGCTAGTATACTAGTAAGATTCTAAACCTACCATCTGCTACATAATCGGTCACAAGTCACAACAGGCCATCAGCATGTGCACATCCATTATTATTTTTAATTAAAAATAATGTACTCATATGATAATATGCACAGCACAGAGGAGCTCCTTGAAACAAGCATCCTGTTCATGTCTGTGTGGATTCTTCCATAAAGAAATCAGGTTTTCAGGAACCCCATAAACTGAAGTTTGTTCAGGGTTCAGCTCGAGGATCACAAGAGTTGACCTTACCTTTGTCCCAACATGAAAATGATTGTCTTGGCAGAAGTTTTAAAAAAGCTATCCGGTTCTTACTGTTGCTTTTGTCTGCAGTTATCTGAAGAATGTTTGTTTAAACATATTAGATCTGTCTCCTAGATTCAATTAAACTTTGTTCTTACTGGTGTCTTGAAGAGGGCTTATCTTCAAGATAATAAGGAAGCATGAAGACCTTTCTATTGCTTGAAAAGCAAGTTTATCACAAGTTGCTCTGATGTGGCTCCTCTGGTGATTGTTGCATATGAGATTGTTTTTGGGTCATGACAAAGTGAATGTGGTAACAAGTGCTACAGTTTGGCTACTTGGACATGCATTTTCAGTGTGAGCTAACTGCTCAAGAAAAGTAACACGGTGGGTTAAATGTAAGCACGCTGGCTTCCTTATCAACTAAACGTGGTTAATTAATCAAGAGTCTTCGAAATATAAGGTGCAAGTACAAAAGGTCCAACTGTCTGCACTGTTTTTTCTTTTTTACTTGATCACCCAACTACCTATACTACTGTACAAGGAAGCAATTTTAATATTTGAGGTGCCATGCGGTGTCGCGGTGAACCTTTGTTTCATGATATTTCTAGGAAAGTGATGGTGCGTAGGTGTCTGAATTCGCCTGGTTAGTAATTGTTTTGACTCAACCCCTCTCGGATGACGTATAAGCAAACAACATTAGAAGTAGAAGGTGCAAACTAAATGCTTAGTAAAAACAGAGACAATGCTCTGTGGCGCGAATCTAGCTCCGTGATCCATGTTGCATTTTGATTTTATAAGATATAATTAAGCATTTAGTTTTTCATTTTTAGTCTAAAATAAAAGAGAAATGACTCGACCGTATATATTCTTTTAATTTGCCACAGATATATGTATTTTTTCGAGTTAGGTATGACCAGCTCTACAAGGGACCCATCAGTTTACACTTCATAGAAAATTTGATAACAACCACTTTGAGTCCATGGTTTGCTAATTGAAAAGGTTCCTTTTTTTCAACGAAGATGAGCACTTTAACATCGTTTTTTTTTTGGCTAGATCCCATGCACGTGCAATGGTTCTTTTGATGGGTTCTCTTCTAGTTTACAGCGCTTCAGGCAATCTATATATTGTTTTAGTGGTTCTTTAGAAAAGAGAGCGTCTGAAGCGAAATTATCCTTGCACTAACATGAAATGGACTCAAAATGTTTGCCGGTTGTTAATTAGTTTGAGTAGCATGGCAGCATAAATTTTTGTGGCGCACTTTTGCCAAATCTCCGCATACCCAAAGGTTAAAAAAAAAGCTCAAGAGCACATTGCAACCTCTCTTCTCTCTGGAATTTGGAGCGTAATTCTCTGATCAGCAGAGACGCCACTTCTCTTGTGCTCGCCATGCACCATCACTGACCTTCATCCCTGAACGCCCGCAGTGCCAAACCAGTATCTCGCGCCACCCCTTGGGCACGCAATCACTCTGCAAAAGCTAGATGTTCCCTTTTAGGTTTGTGACCTATATAGGGTATCTTCGTCATCAATAAGGCATAAACTTAGAATATACTAAGATATCCTAATATTTCCACCTCATTTTCTAAATGTGAAATAAGTTGTCCAGGTTTTAGGTTTGTATCACTGTCATTGCCCTGAAATTGCGGTGCTTACCTGCCAGATATCAGAAATGCCTGGGCCTGGATAGATAAACGTTTCCATTCTTGTGTCACCTGCTCGGCTTGCTGGCGAAGTTCTTATCACCTAGTGCTGGCACACACTACACGGTGAACAGATTTTTCTTATCACAATGTCATGCATCTCCGAAAGGGCTAGATTTACAGATTCTTCTGATAGAGACTTGGTTTCACGATCCGGATATATGTCCATTATGTTTCATTTTAGCATCCCTCATCAAGATGCTCGTGTGCTGCATTATGTCTTGAGAACGTGCAATGTGCAGAGCTTTCACATAGGCAGAAATCATGCCAAAGCAAATTATTCCTGGAAAGTTTCCAAAATAACTTAACGACAAAACGGACCAGTTTTTTATCCCCTATAACACAAAGATACACAGCTCTCCTGCCTATTCGAGAAGAAAAAACTTAACAACAATATTGTAGTGCAAAGTTAATGCAATCCTCCATGAGGACCATGACTATGACTTTTTTCAGCTGAAACCATGACTACGACTCTGACTACCTTTAACCCAACCTGCATGATTATGGCATGATCATGTGTTTGCTGATCAGAACGTTAGACGACCTTTTGAAATTTGAAGTTGTAAAGGTCAGCTTGTTTGTTCATTACTGAAGCCTCCGTTGCACATCATATACTAGAAAAATCGTACGAGAATGCTGACAGCACTTCATTAGGTACATATTTTTTTTTCAATTTTGTATTAACTACAAGGACACGAAAAAAGCATCTAGGATCCCACTCATGGTTCCACAAAGTGAAGATTTATATTATTTTCTGGGACGATCTTTTCATCTTTTCGGTCAGATAAGACCGCGTGGGCTGAGGTAACTGCTGAGCTTTTATAGTGAACAAGAACATGCCAGCATGCCAAAATATCTTTGATGAGCACGTAATAGAAAAGGATGAGGCTATTCTGATGAATGATCATTTTTTCTTGCTGTGCCAAGAGAAACAAAATCCCCAGTTGCTACTGCTACACGATGAAGATGATGGCTATTCTGATGAATGATCATTTTTTCTTCTACAGAATATGGTTAAAGATGTTATCGCAATTTCAGATTAGTAAAGCAAGGCACTACACAAGCATGCCAGAATAATCATCTATCTAAGTAAATAGCTTTCCCATTTTCTTTCTTGGTCCCCCTATTCATTTGAGAGTTTTAGTGTTTTAGAAATTCTTAATAGTTTTCAGCTGTCACAGATTGGGATCCATTTTTCCCAGAAAAGTGTCATTGAGCTAAGCTTGCTAGTGGCCTGTCTATCAGCAGCCACCGGAACAGGTGTTCCTTTCATCAATGCTCCTTGCCTACTAAAACAAGAATCTTCCAAGCACAATCTTAATAAACAAATTTATTATCGTTTGTATCCTTATCTCACTTTGGAAAGATAGTTCTGCATGTCTAACATGCAATGTGTGCTGAAAAGGTGAAGAAGCTAACAAAACTATAAAAGAGCAAGTTGCAACCAAGGATAGAACGTGGATTGATGTGATGCAAAGCATGCATATAAATTTGTTTACCTGCTCTGCCGGTTGGATTGCAAAATTGCGTGTTATATAATGCAAGCGAAGCTCATCAACTGGCTACATACTAGCACTACATGTAGCCCTTGTTCATTGAATCGACGCGTAGCACGTTTCGCAATCAGTATAAGATAGGTTAAGTTCCTGGAAAGTTGAATATCTACAATATAACTCAATCAAATGAACCCATGATATCACCTATGCCTCCCCTCCAATCCTATCAACAAGATAACATATTAAAGGTGATAGAAACTTTGAAGTCTCATTTCACTCTTTTGTTTGTTGGTATAGGACTTTAGGTTCAACCAGTGAAGCTTGAGCTGAGTATTGACTAAAACTGTTTTGGTTAGCCGACCTAAAACTATTGCATCGTCTAGTTTTTACAGCAATAAATCATGATATAACACCATCAAGGTTGAAGGATATTCTCCTATGGCGGTAAAGGGGCAAGCACAAGATTGCAGTTTCTAATGCCAGGTCCTCAGTCTACTCATCGTGTCATCTTGTGTGCACGAGGTTCTGAATTGTTCAGAGATGTAATAAAACTATATAGCCTGAAGTAGCGTACCTCAGTTCAAGGAACTATTGTTTCTTAAAAAAAAAAGGAACTATTGCCTTAGAAAAAATAGAAGCATCTTTCCAAAGTTATGCCACCCTTTAGGATTATATTGTTTAACCAATCCAATGATCATACTGCCAAGAATTAGATGCAAGAATTTGTTTATTAAGCTTGCGAGTGAAAGTAAACAAACCTCTTGCGAATAATATCATATGAAGTGAAATTTACATTTCTTCCAAAGGAGTTAGTTACCCATCATATCAAGCAGTATAGTACAAAGAAAAATGAATGCTGAAATTTGTACAATGTACAGCATGCTCATGTAAAATCTTTGAGTAGATTTCGACGAAACGTGCTGACAAGTTTGACAACAATGACCAAGTACAATGTCCTCCGCTGAATTTTGTCAAATTCTTGTACCATTTGCACAACTCCACTTGCCTTGAGTGGTTTCAATGAGTAGTACAGTCTATCATTACCACTTGGGTTTCCAGATATAGTAATGGCGTAATCTTGACTCAAGATTGAGGCAATGCCTTGCAATTTCTTTCAGAAGTCAGATGGACAATAATACTGAGCAGATTGACAGTTTTCAGATTGACACTTCAGAAAACAATCGGACTGACGCTTCAGAAACAATCTAGTTAGCAGATTTGTTCTCTTCGCATTATTGAAGCTCCTCTGTCTGGACATCGGTACATCTCAGTTCGGTCTCTCCATCCAGTTGTTGAGATATTGGAACAATGAACAGGAGCAAATATGGTCGGTTAGCGATGATGTGATACTTTGACACGAGAAACACTTTGGTTGCTCTTTCATCTCAGCACCTAAAGCCTAATTTCTTGCTACAGTAGCTTTTGGCAGACGATAGCAAAGCAGAACCTGAATGATTTCAGTACTTGACATGAAAGAAAGCTCTGAGCTCAGAGCAATCCTTTTCTGAAAGCGAGTAAAGCATATCCTCCTAGGATACTTATCCCTTACTCTTAGGACTTTTTTGCTGATTGGCACATCCAAAAATCACCGCAACGTGCCAACGTCGTCAGATGAAATTGCCGTTCACTACGATTTGTTCACTTTTACTGCGTGTGATCATGATTTTGAACAATGCTGCAAACTTTTGCAAAAGGGAAAAGAAAACAATGAAGAACAGCTGATCAAGACTGCCATACAACAAGCCTGGAAATCACTCATACAAGAAGTGCCAAGACTCCAGTGAGAAAACTCAGATGAATCCCATCCTAACCTAACAGAATGTGCGATCTGTGGTTTATTTTGATAAGACCAACGTGGAGCCAAAATTGAGATGGAACAGGGCGGCCGGTGACCTGTCATGCACACGGTCATGCATGTCCATGATTACCACCCGTCATCTAATCCGATCTTGTCTGGATCTCCGCTTTTTCTAAGGTGAAAACTAGGCTTTTGAGTCTCCCATGGACCTGACCTGGTATGCTGCCATTGTAGACACTGTGCAGAACTGCACATGGCGCAAGATGAAAATCTTATGATTTGGACATGATAGTGTACGAAGAGATTTGCCGTCAGTCATGTTCTGGTATTCGTGTCAATGAAAACTCTGCCCTTCACAATTGTCATAATATATATTTTAGAGGAAACTGACTGATATTATTTTATCTGAAAAATAAGAACTTGGTCCTTCAGAATGGTCCTCCAGGAAACTGCACTTCAGATATGATTACATCTGAATGGTAAAAACTCTACTTTGAAATGAAGTAAACATAATTTTTCTTGTCATGAATTGATAGAGTTTTTTTAAGAGTATCAGAGATCTTTTTTAAGCATCTAGAGTATACTAAGATTTTTATTTTGAGCTCCTTCTAGAGTATCAGAGATAAAAAAACGCCCCCGCCAACAAGCGGGCGGAGTCCAGTTGTTCTCTCTGCTAGCCCATTACAGACCCATTGGGCCAACTACGTACGAGTTGAACCGACCAGGCCAGTGTTAGCGACGTGTGGGCTTCTAGAACCCCTTGCCATTTGGGATTAGGCCCAATTTCTGCAAACGACGCCCGGCTCTGCATCAGGTTCCCGCGTCGCTGGCGGCGAATCTGCCGGCTCCCTCTCGCCTCCGGTGGCCGGTCAGGCACTGGAGGTGGGCCGGAGAGTTTCCTTAGATTAGGTAGCTTAGGGTAAGGTCTTCGTTCTTCCTTGTCGTCGACGGTGATGGTCCCGGCCGGTGCGGCGGCTTTCCTGTTTGGGGGCGGAGGCGCTCCGGGTCGGAGGGATTCGAGCCGGCGTGACGCTCGATTTCGGCGCGGTCCGGCGGCGCTCTCGATCCCGCGTGGCTCGGCGGCGC
>LAPY01003167.1:26025-42644 GCA_000970635.1 Eragrostis tef | reverse complement strand
TGCAATTAGTTTTGTAATTAGACTTTAATTAGTACTCTAAATAGCAATATTCCAAGTGGCGAAAATCTTAGCAAAAAAATGAACAGCCCCTTGAAAAGAGCGTCCACACAAATAAAATGCACGGCCATTCTGTCCACACAGCACAACAACGCACCGTTGCCCAACCTATTTATTTGAATGTCTGTTACAAGGTCCTAGGGAATGAAAGAGGGATCGAATTAATTTCCGAGCTGGTTAATTAGTAGTAAAGTTGACGCGCAGCTGGTTACAGTTTTGGTGCGTTCTCATTGGAGAGAGACAAAAATGGTTTCGCCTTCTGTTCTCCGCCATGCTAAGCTGACTCGGCCGAAAACAATTAGCAGCATGGAACCCTTTTCCCCATTCGGTAGTGTGATATGTGTAAATCGCCTCTCAGTTGCCATGGACCATGGTGAGTTGGTGACACTGGAAGCGTATACATGTCCACACTGGAAACGAAGGTAGATCCAGTATTACTGGTTGAATCGTGCTAACTAAGAACGATGGCCCAAACGTAGCAAAAAAGCCGGAGCAAACTAGGAAGATTGAGAGAAGCGTCATTACATGATTAACAATGCGGAGGGGTGAGCGATGAGGGGGCTCCGGCGATTGCGGATCGCCCCAGTGGGCGAACTCCGGCGTCGCTGGGCGGGCGTTCTGGCGGCGGAAGGTGCATGCAAGGAGGAGGCGGAGGACGGCAAGGAGCTAGCAGGACGACGACCTTGACTACAACGTTGCCGGCGATGGGGAAGGTAAAGGCGAATTCGATTCTGATTGGTTATCATCAAATGAAGGCCTACTAGAAAATGTTGATCCTCTCTTTGGGTCACGACCTGGAGGATCTCAATCTCGTTTTTGGGCGCATAATGATGACCAATCAGTCACAACATCACCACCGGGGTCACGACCTGGAGGATCTCAATCTCGTTTTTGTGCGCATAATGATGACCAATTAGTCACAACATCACCGCCGGATTCCCCATCAGTAGCAACCATGGTAAGAATCGGTACAGATGCAGGTTTTACAGTACATGAGATGGAAGAAGTAGGTCGTCTATTGGATGACCCTGTTATCAGTTCGAAGGCTACAGCTGAGTCCACACCATCGTCAATGGACAAATCGGCTACTTTGGCAAGGAAGATTCTCAACGCACTTGTGCAAGGCAGGAGAAAAGAGCCACCGACTGGGTCATGGAAGGGCCCCCTACCACGCCCAAGAAACTCACCGCCTCTCACAATTGGCGATGTATTAGTCAGAGACGGAAGATCGATGACTGAACATCATCGATGACGGCTGGACGCCGGCAACTCCAAGGTAGACGAAGGGGTTCAAAATTCGAATTCACAACTTCAAAGGAATAAAAAAAGACATAAATAGTAAAGCAAAAAGATGTAAATAGGAGCTAAGGAGTTCAGAACTTTTTTTGACATTAATTCATATGATGATTCAAAATAGTTTAGAAAGAATGACAATAAAAATGCTTCTTCACGTGTGACAATCCCTACCAAGTAATAAGATATGTCATTTTTGCTTTCCTTCTGCTGAACCAACAAATGTAAGGCAATTAGGATGAGATGAATGAAACATGAGTTTTGATACAGATAAATAAAAGTTGATAGTAGTAAAAAGGATAGAGCACAAACTTAACAACATGAAGAATAAGCCAACGTCCATAGAGATTTTCTTAATTTCTCAATATTTGGCACTTTCGTCCTCAGCTGTTAACGATGACCAGAAATGCGATTCTGTTTACTGATCCCTTATGTTCTTGTAACATGGCTGCTCGTGAGTTAGCCGGCTTAGGTTCAGAACATGAGGCCGGTTCATACAGTTCAGAACTTGAGCTTACAAGTTCAGAGTCAAAGTTAGCCAGCTTCGGTACAAAACAGGAGGCCATGAACAGCAGCTTTGGCAATCCCAGACCATGTTTAAACCCAACAAGGCTGGGGCTATGAAGTAAAACGCATTTGTCATCTTTGGAATGGAGTTCATGTGCACTGGGCTCTTTCGAAGCATTATTGTTTTATTCCTGGCAACATTTTACAACATGTGGAAGAACTTTCTTTTAGGACACAGAAAGGTTACACCATGTTAGATACGAAAATCTGAGCACAAACCTATAGTTGAGTTTAAGTTCTGTTTAGAATCTTTAGATATAGTTGCATGAAAATTAATCACCATAACCAATATGGAATTTTTACATTTGTTTTCCTTGAATTAGCAAAGTGATTATCCTTATTTCAATGTAACATAATTCTGAAGTACCAAGATGACACTTCAGCGCTACAAATTGTATAGTTCTGTGTCTAGAATCAAAATAACTTTTTATACAGGCAAACACTGGATGGCTGGATTATTGTTACTTCTCTTGTTTCCACAACAAACTTTTTTTGAAGAAAGCCATGTCAATTTGGTCCAAAAGTATATTCAAGCAAACATCAAATGGAACTGTAGGTGCATTCAAAGTAACTTTAAGAATCCGAAATAATTTGTACGATGCGACTCCAAAATATAGGTTATCAACAAATATGAAGGAAATAAACTTATGCAAATTGTAGTGTTGGAACATAATCAAGATGAGAAAAGAAAAATGAACTCGTGGATTTGATTCTTGCATAGGGGGAAAGCATTTAGTCGAACAGCTTGTTTGCATTAGTGTACCGGCCGAGTACAATCAGTAGTGTGTTTACCTTAAAGCTGTTCTGTGCCCATACTGGATTAAACGATCCACGTTTACGAGTGTTGCAGTGAGGATGACAATGACAGGGTCCCGAGGAAGCCTAGCGGAGGCACACAAGCTGCTGCTGAGCACGCTCTCGGCCAGGCTCAACGACGCATCATCGCGCATGATGAGCTGCTGCCTGCGGCGGTCCAAGGCCCGGTTGCGCGTGCTTCTGTCACACGCTGCAGCTCGCTCGTGTGCCGGGATGGGAGTGATGGAAGGGGAGACGAATGGCGGCCCTGAATAGGAACGAGGAAACGACCAAGGGAGTTGGGCCGGCGCCGTGGTGCTCCGTGAGGGGGGACGCGTTCGGACGCGGTTTGAGAGGATGGAGGGGATCGGCGGGCGTGCGGTCGCAGGACGTGGTTCGCCGGAGGAGGGAGAGGAGGCGTTGGGCGCTTGACGAAGAGTCCGGAGAGCGCTGGATGGCTTCGCAACTCTTTGATTCCGGGCACATAACTGACGTCAGGCCACCTTCGCTCGAGTGAATCGATGTGCCAGATTCTCTCGTTTTCAAATCCAATGGATGATAATACGCAAGCTGACGTGGGCATGTTCTCTGGCCATCAACGCGACCGCGTTGGGAAAGTAAAAGATCCGGTTTCTACGGCTCCTTGAAAGCTGGGTTGTCATGGGCCGCAAAAGGAGATTACCGTTTGGACTGGACAAGACTGGTTTCGGTACAAACCAAATGCAGTGGGCCGGCTGCTTGCCAGACGTGGAAAACTTCCTAGTCAATTCAGAAACCAAGATCGCAGAGTGCAAAACCTACCTGTTTCTCCCGGCGGCGATCGCATCACCAACGCGGCTGCTGTTCGTGGTGCAACCATGGAAGGAGGAGGAGCTCATGGTGGAGGTTTCAACGGAGGGAATAATGGCGTCGGTTTTCCAGGTTCATATGGTGGGGGCGGAAATCAATTTCAGGGTTACCATGGGGACGGTCGGGCTCTTGGCTGGGGGGCGCCACCACCAGGGTACGATGATGCATCAAGGGGGGAATCAAGTGCAGAGGCAAGGCGGACAGATGTGGAACAACTTTGGCCAGAACCATGGAGGTAATTTCAATGGTAATGGTGGCTTCAGTGGCAATCATGGTGGTGGAAACAGTGGCTACGGGGGAAACAATAGTTTCATACCACACAACACTACCAATACTGCACCGCACCATCCTATTGGTGGCTTTCAAGGTCCGGGCAATGGTGCTTCAAGCTTCAACCCTGGTTATGGTGGTGGAAATTATGAGCAAGGACGAGGTGGGCCGAGACCTCGGGGAAGAGGAAGGGGCTCTCGTGGCGGAAGAAATCAGGGTGGCCGCGCTAATTCTCAACATCAGCACAATGCAGGTGGCAGAGGAGACGGTAGTGCTCATGGTACAGTAGCACTGTCTGTAGTTCCGGTGGTGACTGGGAATCAGACAGGTGTGCTGATTAATTCATAGAGCAATGCTACGGGGCATCATCAGACTGCACAAAAATCTGCTGCCGTTTTTCTTAAACCTGTCGAGATTACGCTCGGCAACAGAGCCATGGAGCCTTGACAATCTAGTAATCAGAACATGGTGCAGAAAGAGGGATTGGATGCAACTATGGAGATAAAAGAAGTAGACAAGCTGTTAGACAATATGCCAGAGAAGAGCAAAAACAGAGATAAGGATAAGTGGTGCCACCGATGCTGTTCCAAAGGTCATGTTAAGGAAGTCTGTACTGCTTTGCTCTTTTGTAAGGTCTGTGAAAGTGAGGATCATGTAGCTCCAAAATGCCCGATCAGGAAGAAACCAAGACTAGTAGCCTATGCTGTTGGATACGCTGTGGATGACCTGGGTTTTTATCATATTCCTCATGGTCCAATTCAGACAACAACAAAAGATGGCATTACAGCTCTAATTACTGTGGTTGGGGGACAGCTGAAAGAGGAAGAGCTTGTAGCACACCTAAAGAGACTTTTCCCTGGGAAATTTGAATGGGATCCTCAGCGTCATGTGGAGAACACTTGGACTGCTCCTTTTCCATCGAAGGCTGAACTGAAGCGCACCATTAGTTTTGGTGCGGCTGATCTAAAGGATGGTAAATTTTTGAAGTTTGAAATGTTCGAGGAGCAGGAAAATTTTGGTGAGGAGATTCCACAAATTTGGATGCGTGTGGTGAACTTGCCACGAGTTTACCGCTCATATGAAGTTTTGTGGGCAGTAGGAACCATGTTTGGAGCAACACAACGAGTAGATATGATCACTACTAGAAACAACTCTTTTGGACGGTTCAAAGTAGCAGTCCTAAATCACAATATCGTTCCAACTAAGATGGATGTGGTTATTGGTACTCGCTATTTTGAGCTTCAGTTTGAGATTGAACCTTTTGAGCCAACAGCGGGGATCACACAATCGTCAAAGAGAAATGGAGATAATGGTGATGACAGGACAAACAAGAAGAAAGATGACGAGACACATGACAAAAACAAAAAACAAAAAAATGGTCAGGACTCAACATCTTCTCTTCCACAAATGCCACAAAGCGGACATGAATCTGAGGCTTCTAAAAGTGATATGCAAGAGGACGAGGGGAAGGTTGATTTTGAGGAAGACGATCTTTTGGATGAAGAATGGGAAATCAATGAAATGGAAGATGGATAAGTTTCTGTGCAGAAAATGACTTCTGCTCAGGACCAGCAAGTGTTTGGTCCTTTGGTCTGTACGCTTGCAAATGGAGATGAAGGGAAGGAAGCAGGAAGGAATTTGGAGGGCTGTGTGCTGCGAACACCGGTGGATGAAAATGTTGACGAGTTCACGAACCCAGGTTTGAACCTAGAAGTGGTGCAAACTGATTGTGCTGCTGGGGCGGCATCTCCTCTGTCGCAGCTATCCAACGGCAGCACAGAGGCTGGCGAGCTTCAGGCAAGCGGCTTGGAGGTGGACATTCCGGTGGTAGCGGAAGAAAATGGGGAGGTACTGCTGGATGCGGTACTCTGTTGATGAGGCAGCCGCAACAGTGGAGACAGACAAGGTGATAGCATTTGATCCTGATTGTTCTTCTGTGGCTCTTGGTTCTTTCCTGGAGAAAACATTACAGGAGCTGAAGGACTCAAAGAGGAAAGTGAAGAAGCACATAGACGGGGCGGCTAAAGTGGACCCAATGGTGAGTACACCACCGGCGTTCATACCACCTTAGTCAACGGTGCTCAGGAGAAGCTTACGCAGGCAAGGAACAGTTGACGAAGACTCAACTGAATGCGCATCTCAAGTAGTGGCTAAGAAAAATCTCGAGGATCAGGATGGTAATGATCTTGAAAATTCTTTTCTTACTTTTTCTGATAAGCATATTACTGATAATATTAAGAACATAGGATCTCAATAGGTAATGAGGTAAATCATGTTCAATCGTCTGTAATGCTTATTAAGAAAATAGAAAAGGAAAGATTTAAATTACCTGTTGTTAAAACCGGTGAGGATAGCCATGTAGATGTAAATGATTCAGACTGCGAGATCGATCATTTGGCCTTAGGTCACCTATGTGGGGACCTAACAGAAGAGCTAATGGACGATGACGGTATGAATAATGTTTTACCTTCAGTAGTTAATAATCAGAAAAAGATGAAAAATGCTAAGGTTAAGCCTCCTCATAAGGGACATGCATCCAAGAAACAAATCTTCTTCAAATGAGAGGTGTTTTTTGGAATAGCAGAGGTCTACGAGACTTGGCTAAACATGAATTTTTGCATGATACATCTTTACAAAAGGAGCTGGATTTTATTGCTATACTCGGGACACATAGAAGGATTTTTATAGATGATAATCTAAATAAATTCTGTGGTGGTAGAGAGTTTTTTTGGCATTGGATCCCACCTAGAGGTAGATCTGGAGGTATCCTTTTAGGAGTAAATTTAGCTGTTTTTAGCGTTCAGGGTACACAAGTTGGAGAGTTTTTTGTTAAGTTTCACATAAAAAATAAATGCGATGGCTTCCTATGGGTTCTAATGGCTGTATATGGTGCAGCACAACCCGAACATAAGGATAGCTTTTTAGCAGAGTTTGTGAATGCCTGTAGCAATGAAACTCGGCCTGTTATGGTAGGTGGTGATTTGAATATTATTCGAAACCCCGTAGACAAAAATAACAATAGATATGAGAGTAGATGGCCTTTACTGTTAATGCATGTATAGAAAGTTTAAATCTAAGAGAGCTAGAACTATCAGGGCGTAAGTTTACTTGGGCCAACTCTGCTGAGGTACCTACTTATGAAAAACTTGATAGAATAGTTGCAAGTACTGATTGGGAACAAAAATTTCCCGAGTGGAAGCTCTTACAAGAGAAATTTCTGATCACACACCTTTATTGCTAGATACTAGAAATGCATCAAACAGAGGCAACAAGTCCTTATTCAAATTTGAATTGAGGTGGCTTTCTAAAGATGGTTTCTATGATATGGTAGCAAAGGTATGGCAGAAAGAAAATCGTGGACGTTCTCCACTTCAGAGATGGCAAAATAAAATTAGATCATTACGTAGGTTACTTAAGGGCTGGAGTAAAAATCAAGTTGGGGTAAATAGAAGTAAAAAGCATTTCCTTATGCATACCCTGGATGTTCTAGATAGAAAATCTGAAAACGTGATGTTAACACCACAAGAGTTAGAATACAAGCATTGTCTTAACGCTGAATTAAGAAAGTTGCTTAGAGAAGAGGAGCTTTATTGGCTTCAAAGATCGAAAGCAACTAAGCTTTTAAAAGGCGATGACAATACAAAGTATTTTCAGCTGTTGGCTAATGGAAGACATCGAAAAACTAGGATTTATCAGCTAGAACAGGAGGAGGGGATTATTGTAGGACAAGAGAACCTTAAAACTTATATTAGTCGTTATTATAAAAATTTATTTGGGCCACCTGAGAATAATAATTTCCAATTAGACGAAACTCAGACAGAGGACATCCCTCAGGTTTTGGCTATTGAGAATGAAATTCTGGTGGAACCTTTCAGCGAAAATGAGATTAGAGAAGCAATTTTCAAAATAGAACACAATAAAGCACCTTTCCCCAATTGTTTTCCAGCTGAGTTTTATCAGAACTTCTGGGATATAATCAAGGTTGATTTGATACAACTTTTTGAGGAGTTTCATAAAGGAAATTTTCCATTACATAGTCTCAATTTTGGAGTAATTACCTTACTCCCAAAAAAAGCTGAATCGGTAATGATCCAACAATATAGACCTATTTGTTTACTTAATGTGAGCTTTAAAATTTTTACAAAGGTTCTCACTCATCGTATATCTACAATAGCCAGTAAAGTTATTAGGCCTTCACAAACAGCATTCTTACCAGGTAGATATATCTTGGAAGGTGTTGTCACTCTTCATGAGACGATTCATGAAATGCATAGGAAAAAGAAAAGTGGCGTGCTTCTAAAATTAGATTTTGAAAAAGCATATGACAAGATGAAATGACCTTTCCTACAACAAGTGTTGAGAATGAAAGGTTTTTCGCCAATGTTTTGCTCTTGGATTGAAAAAGTAACTTCGAAGGGTAGTGTAGGAATTAAGGTAAATGATGAAATAGGACATTTTTTTTTCAGACTAGGAAAGGTGTGAGACAAGGTGATCCTCTGTCGCCTTTGCTTTTTAATATAGTTGTAGATATGTTGGCCATTCTTATTGCTAGAGCAAAAGACAATGGACAAATCAGAGGAGTTGTACCACATTTGGTAGAGGGTGGACTATCCATTCTACAATATGCTGATGATACAATTCTTTTCATGGAAAATGACTTAGAAGAGGCAAAAAATATGAAACTCTTACTTAGTAGCTTTGATCAATTATCTGGACTTAAGATCAACTTTCATAAGAGTGAAATGCTTTGTTATGGTGCAGCTAAGGATATGGAAACAAAATACTCACAAATCTTCGGATGTGACATAGGGTCATTCCCGTTTCGATACCTTGGACAGGAGGGGACCTGGTTCCCATTGAAAAGTTTCTGTAGCTGCCTCTCTGGTTGGCTAAGGATTAATGTCTCTTTTTTTCCCTCTTCATTCAAGCTTGATGTTGGATCAGTACTTCAGTTATATAACTGTTTTAGTTCTTGACTATTGTTTTCTAGCTCCATCATTTGCTTCACCTCTATTCCAGTTGGTTTTCGGGAGCCTTCATAATGATTCAGCTAAATACGTTCCTTCCATGATCTGTGCTTCGTGTTCATTGCATTACCGTCTAGGGCATTGACTGCTGGCCGTGCTGTGGCATCATCACAATTTCTCCAATATTTTGCCCTACTTTGGTGTATGAAACGCACAGTACTTGATACGTATCTATGATGTGCTGCGTAATGCATGTTGCTATTCTTGTGATTGCTTGCCTCATGTTCTACAGGGAGATAGTGACATATAAACGCCAAGGTAGTGAAACCAGTGGTGTCTCTCTCACGAATTAAACATATTATGAGGATGCTTTTAGAAGAAGTTTCAATGTATGCCTTTTATATTAAATATAATAGTTAGAAAGCACATCTGAAACTTGGGCTGCGCCATAGGCTCGCGTCCCATGGTGGCATCGACAAAATCAAAGCCTGGCCCAAACACAGCGCCATGCAAATCGTTCTCATTCGGTGCAAATTAATATAAATCCACGCCATGTTTCTGCACGATCTGGGATAGCACGAATGTTACCTATATATGGAGCCCATAGGCTCGAGGGTCAGGCCATGGCATGACATGGCTGCAGTAAATCGTGTTGTGCGTGCTCGTCGCACACGACAGAACAACAAACCCACTAGGCACAACCGGTCCCAGGCTTTTAAATGATCTTAGGAATTGCATTTGACACGTCTTCCTATTGTCTCAGTGCAATCGTACATATGTTTAATAGTAAAGATTCTAGGTACGAGTGGTTCTTCTTAAAAATAACATAATCCTTAAGTCCTTTAACTAGATAAACTAATGTGTTCAATTTGTCAAACAAACTAAGGTATGTAGTGTTTAAAGAACTTCTCGACTACTTGAAAAGGCTCAAAGAGGTCGTCGGATCATTTTTGTTGTTCGGTCTGCGAGCGCTAGATAGAACCTCCTATATAGCTCTCCAACTCGTTTTTGTATTCAACATGTCCTGCCACTGTCTCCATATACCTGGAGCTGTGCTCCAGGAGGCAGCAATGGCGGCCTCTTCATTTTTTCTTATTCTTTTTCGACTCAGACTCAACGGGGAAGATGGTTCCCGTGGCACACGCAGGTAGGACCGGCTATACACCAAAATATTTATACATGTCGTGTAGAAAAATAAGAACTCAATATATACACTATTGTGAGTCTTCATACATTTTATGATGCCAAAAAAGAATAGAAAAATAGATAAATTATTATGGTTTATAGCATGCTCTTTAATAAAGTACTAGACGAACACCAGTCGCTACACACAAACATATTTATACATTTTTCAAGCCAGGAAAATATACATTATTATGGGTATTTAGCATTATAGGAAGCATGAACATATTCATACATATTTTATTGCAGAAAAGTAAGAAAAAATATATACATTATTGTGAGTAACATTATAAATATACTAGAACATTTTTCCAAAAACAAACAGAGTCCATACAAAGCCAAAAGAAGATATTGATAATGTATAAAGTAGTATGCGATTATTGTATTTCTCCTGTAGCAACACACGGGGAAGTTGCTAGTTATACTCTAATGTATGTAATATGCCATCACATTTTGGCACTCAATTTATCAGTTGTACGTAATTGTTTTTTACCGTGGTCGTACACATAAAATGGTGAAGTATAATAAAAAGATTCAAAAATATTAACAGAAAACACATGATAAACTATTGTAACATTGTAATACGCAAGTTGTATTTGTTTATATCTTTCTTTTCCTTCTTGTGAGGTCTCAGCAATGTGATCATGGTCATTTGGCACTATAGAACGACAGGAAAAGGGTATTCTTGGGGAGTTATGGAGCTGAGGAGTGAGTTTGCATTGATTATTCTATAGAACAAAGGATAAAAAATAGGTTTTGCTCCATGACCGACTAGCTACTAAATTTTTTTTCTCCCTTCATTTTGAAGATTCCATGTATTAGTTTTTAACCTCTGCATATGGCACTTTAATATACATAAATTATCGTAATAAAGGGATACCCTCCTATATCTGTAGACAAATCGATATCATATTGAAATAAGCTGGGCTATAATATAGCATATCCGAAACACAGTCCTACTAGTGAATGAATCATTGCCATATGTCAAGGGATCAATAAACCTTACTTAAAATGTCTTAAGATAACTTTAGCTTATCCATGTCAGTGATGTGGCTTGGTCCAAGAGTCCTGAGCTTGCTTTCTGTACTACTCCAACTTCTTGACTAAAAATTACTCCATGCAAATGGACCGTGCATTCGTTGCAAATATCAACATGATATCATCCTATGTCCACTTTGGCAGGATGTAGATGGATATTATGGATTTGCTATGAATATTCTTCACAGACTAGTATGATAACGACAGTTTCTGACCAATTTATTGCAGAAAAACTTTCATGTATTTAAGGCCTCATATGTATCTTTTTCTTTTTCTTTTTTTTTCATCCGCCAAATGGTTATTTCCTCATATATTTATTTTTGCAAGTTTTCACTTTAATTCTATTCTGTGTTTAAATTATTTTTAAAACTCAGAAGTACGTACGCTGATCCAGAAATGAATTCACATGCACGAGTTATTGTATTTCTTCTCAAACAAACATCAATCAAATTTCTAAGAACTATGATGTATAAGCTGCTGACTAGTTGTATAGTATGCACAATCTATGCAGTATGTACACGCGTTTGGCAGTACTCAGCGCGCGTCACCGCCCGGCAGCGTGCCAGCGCCCGGCCGCACACGGAGCAACGCTGGAACGCGTGCAGCTGCGTCTCGCGCCGCCCGCACAGAGCGTATCTGCACAGCCACAGCTCCGTGTTGCTGTCGTCGCCAGTTTTTTGTTTTGTGTGATTAAAACTTGTGCAGTTGTGTTACTCAAGTCCTTGACTTCTCTCAAACCGAGTCGACATGATAAATATAACCTGTGGAAAGGCATTACATGTTCGTCACAAATCGGATATTTGCATATCTAGCATTGCAAATATTTGTCATCAAAATTTCAGATATCACATGTACCCGCCTCATTACTCTTCATCAATAGACAATAGTTGCACATACATGATGCACAGGACTGCACTAAAAATTTTCACACCTAAAAAACACAAGAATAGCTTTGATGCTGTAATGAAAACATGAGAAGAACAGATGCAATAGGCGGAGAGAGCACATGTCAATCAGTAGATCAGAGAATAACTCCATATAACACAACAGGTAATCTCAGGAATTGCATTTGACATGTCTTCCTGTTGTCTACATATGTTTTATAATAAAATCCTCATTAAGTCATTTGGCTTGATAAACAAATTTGTTCAATTTTTCAAATAGACTAAGGTATGTAGTGTTTAAAGAACAAAAAATTACTAAATAGGCATGCCCAACTAACAAATATAGCTGCATCGAACCCACTGAAGTTGCACCAACAGTTTCCTGTCGATAATAGGAGATTAGCGTTTTGTCATCAAGACATGGATTCATGCACCTTTAAAGTGACATTATGCAGGAGGTTTTAAAAAATCAGACAATCAAACATATTGGCAGTCTATCCCCTAAATTTGCAGGACGCGTAAGCACATAATCTGAGAGAAACATGGAACATTGTTAATTATTACTTGAAATACCTCAAACAGATTTGCATCAGTAGCTAAGAAACATATCAGGGAAGGCAAGAGAAAAGTGATAAAAAAAAAGGCCATATGGTGGACTCACTGATTAATTTCTGAAATCATGTTTAGTCAGATGATAAAAAAAAGGCCATATGGAGACAACCATGCGAGATTTATTGAAAATATTTATTTCTGGTTTTATATGTCATGAGTAACCATTTGAAGCCAATTTAATTTCGGAGGAGATATACCAATCATTGAGATCCTAAACAATTTTAATGATTCAGGTGCCATCGAAATAGGAATGGAAACATATACAAATGACACCCAGCAAAAATCTGGAAAAAGGAATGCTGCATCCATGAAATATGTCTTTTGGAAAAAGGAATACATGAATTTGGTAGCCATGTGTAAGATTGTTGCCAAATATTAAGAACATGACACTTAGGATATGTCCTGTTCTAGTATATGAAATGAAAATAAGATGTTGTGAGGATCACCATTTTACTAATTGAAATAAACTGTATGTGGTGGACGCTGAGAAGGCAAATTAAGATCATGAAGGCTGTAATTTAATTTGAAGCCTTGTTCTGGAGTAATATCAAAGCACTAACTCGGCGGGGAGCGCGCGGGCGAGGTGCAGGCCGTCAAGGTTCAGTGCCTGCGCGAGATCATCGGCCTTCAGCACAAGACCGTCATCGACCAGAGCGAGAGATACGTCATGGGATTGAGGGACATGAGGCAGCTCGCGGTCGCCACGTACCCGGACCTGCAGCACCAGCTGCTGTCGCGATACAGTGATCAGCAGGGATTTCCACCGCAAGAAGGGCCACTGAATGAATGACCACTGACGAAAGAATTTGCATTCCGTAAGCTGCCTGCACTCTCGTAGATCGGTACCTTGTAGCTAGTATATTTTTACCACATAAAAACAATTAATTCGTCGTTCTAACTGCTGGAAGATACAAATGCATGGGCTCCCTCTGCTATTGCTCTGTTTACTTCAATATGGATGGTTAATTAATAATGAAATACTCTTGTGTCATGACAAACAAAAACTACGTATGGTCCATCTTTATTCTCCTGAGACAATTGTTTTTTGTGTTATGATACTCGTATATAGAGTCCAGTCTTCTTGCTCTGATCCAATGATTTGTATTCTAAAAACTAATTTGGCGCTTGGTTCTTTTTTCAGAATCAGGAGCCAGCTTATATGTTTTGGAGACAGGAGCAATTCGGATGGCGTGGATTGCCTTCTTCTGAACCCTTCACCAGACATGTTCTGAATCAACAGTTGCAGTATTGACCATAATGTCTTTTTCCCCCCTTTATTATGTGTAAGCAGTAGGGGAGCTGGTTCGCATTCAAAAGATTTTGTAGCTGCCTCTCTGGTTGGCTAAAGATTAATGTCTCTTTTTTTCCCCCTCTTCATTCAAGGTCGATGTTGAATCAGTACTTCAGTTATATAACTGTTTTAGTTCTTGAATACTGTTTTCTAGCCCCATCATTTGCTTGACCTCTATTCCAGTTGGTTTTCGGGAGCCTTCATAATGATTATGAGAAGCGTCCATCATGTCTGCTTCGTGTTCATTGCATTATCGTCTAGGGCATTGACTGCTGGCCAAGCTGTGGCGTCATCATAATTTCTCCAATATTTTGCCCTGCTTTGGTGTATGGAACGCACAGAACTTGATATATATCTATGATGTGCTGTGTAATGCGTGTTGATATTCTTGTGATTGCTTGCCTCATGTTCTACAGGAAAATAGTGACATATAAATACCAAGGTAGTGTCTTCGTCAACGAAACCAATGGTGTCTCTCTGGAAATCCTGTTTGAACCTCTCAGATCCATGTTCAACTCAGGAGAGAAGAAACGGTGGGGATTCCATGTATGAGCTAATACATCATACAACATGCTAGGGTTTCGATTAGGGAATTCCACTCAAAACAATATGAGGTTCACAACATCGTACTCCATGTATAATTAATATTTTATTCTAGAACTAGATGTATAGAACATTCTATCTTTTAAATTTATTCTTAATTTTTTCTAAATTAATATTTTCCTAAATATTTGTGATGTAAAAAGGTGACACATCATTGAAAGATGATGCACATTTGACTCATCATAAAACACATAAGAATCATGTTTTTTCATCTTTGGTTTCTTCATAATTTGTTATTTGATGAATGAAGACGCCATATATAATGTGTCCCAAGAGATGGTGATGGTTAGATGATGGGTCATTTTGGACATACCGGAATATTATTAAATTTAATAAGATAAGAAATGATTGTTTTTAGGGATACATTGGACCGTAAGAATGAGCATAAGTTTTAGAGGAAAAAGGTACCAAAATGACTTCCTAGACTGATTTTACGAGAATCTCTTGTTTGCTATATTTTGGGTTAAGGTTCCTTGTGACATTGTTTTTCACCGTTTTATTTTGTTAATATAATGTTTGTCACTAGTGAACTCCCTCCTAGTCCCGAAGAAAAAAAACTATCTTAAATATCTAGTGCTATATAGACTACAACAGATTCAAAGCATATCACTGGATCGTTGCTTTATGTTGCTAAAAATATCTTTGGACACATCATGTCACATAGGTTTATGACCGGCACCTACGTTTAGAATTGTACTGACATGATAAACATGGCCATCTGCAATCGACTACACACCAACCCAAATTTGCAATCAACTAGTAGCTCAATATCAATCAAACTTGTAATAAGCATGAAAAAGTCTAAGCTGCTGACTAGTAGCGCCAATTCCTAGCTAGTATGCACAAGCTATGTACACAAACAACGTGTCGAGCGGTTGGCAGTACTCAGCGCGCGGCGACGCACTTGCCACGATGCCTGCGCTTCCAATCAAGCGCCTGGCACGCGCGCGAGCAGTAGACGGCAGTGCCGCACACGGAGCACCGCCGGAACTCGTGCTGCCGCGTCTCGCGCCGCCCGCACCGTGTGACACCCCGTGTCACTGTAAATCATTTCTGCAAGTCCTAAACTGAACAAAACACAAAAAGAAACAAGTTTCAAAATTCGAAATCCATAGTTCAAATAAATGTCAAACCGAAGCTTGTGAAACAACTCGAACTTTTCAATAACTACTTGTTCCGAAGAAAAATTCTGTAGAGAGATCTTGTCAAAATAGAATTTTGGAGAATTTTTCAGAATTTTTAAAATTCTGGAAGTGCCTCTAAAAATTCAGTGAAATCTGTGCAATTCCTGCTGTTCCTCGAATTGTAATCCAAAATCCGTAGCTTTAAACTGCATGGACCCAATGAGAAAGTTGTAGCCCGACCTTGGTTCTGAGTCGCCAGATTTTTTCGCGATTTTTGGAGCTCGGCAACGACACTTTTTAATTCTTCAAACATCGTCGGATTTAATTCGGCGAAAATGGAGAAGAGAACCGGACCCACCTGTCAGCGACACGCGAGTCACTGCGCGCGTCGGAAGAACGGCGCCACGTCGCCGACGGCCACCGGAGCCACGCTCGTCGCTCCCCTTCCGCTCGTCGCTGCGCCGCGCGGATACAAAACAAACCCAGCTCCTTTCCGGCCTCGCTCAAACCCTAGCCGCGCCCCTCCCTTTCCAACTCGCGCCGCCATCTTCCTCCATTGCCGCGCCCGAGCTCTGCTCGCCGCCGTCCGCCGCAGTCAAGCGAGCTTCCGGCCGAGATGCTCTGCCAAGGATTGCGTTGCGACGCCGTGGAGTCCTCCATGGCCGCCTTTGCCCTATTCCCGAGCTGAGGCGCTCGAATCGAGCATTTCTTCCTCGAGCCCGGCCACCGGATTCGCCGCCTCGTCGTGCGATTCCTCGTCTCCGGTGAGCCTCGTCGTCAATGCATTCCACCTTCGTGTCCTGAACTCTCTTGCGAGCATTTTCCCTCATTTGTTCTCCTCTCTCCGCAGCTTCTCTCGCTGGCAATCAAGTTTTCCCTTCCGTCGCCGTTCACTGCCGCGAGGAGCTCGCCGTCGCCGACCTGTTCTCTGTCCTCCCCGTCGTCCTCCGAGCACTCGCCTGGTTGCTCCAGGCCTCTGTGAAGCTCCCCGACCCAGCCAAGATCCTGCCCGACCCCTCCGTCGACCTCACCACCGTGTCGATGCTTCGCAACCTGCCGCCTCTCGCGCCCAAGCCACCTCCGGCTG
>LAPY01003166.1:52323-65472 GCA_000970635.1 Eragrostis tef | reverse complement strand
GCGTACAGCTTCGCGTACCACCCGACGACGAGGCGGTACAAGGTCGTCCACGTCCCGTGCTACTTCGATCGGACGGGGCAGTTCGACGTAGTGCAGGTGTTCACGCTGGGCGAGGCGTCGTGGCGCGACTTCCCGGTCCTGGATGGCGCGCGCTGCTGCTGCCTCAAGTTCGGCGTCGTCAGCGTCGACGGCGCGACGCACTGGGTCAACAAGGACACCGAGAGGGTCAGTTCCACAGTGATGGTTCTAAGATTTGTGGTTTAGATTTGCGTGTGCTGGTAGTAAGAACTGATTTGGTACATGAACAACCAGATTTGATCGCCCTCAATATTACATTGAAATTGCATACAACTCAAATTAATAATATCTCGTATCCTTACTTCTATTATTTATGTTCACTCCGTGTGTCGCGTCGCGACCTCTCCCCACGGTAAAGAATTGGCGCCGACAGGTTGGGTCCACCCCACCCCGATTGAAAAAAAAATATCAAAAACACCGCTCGGCTCCCTCGCTTAAAATGATCAAGGTAACTGCTAATAAATGCGAGGAGATGGAATTTATTTTCTTCCAAATGATCGTGGGCAGTTGCCGGTTGCAGCTTATTATTTCGTAAAGCATCACAAAACCCTAAGCAAATTGTTTTTTAAGCTAAAATCCTACCCAAATTGTTGGATGACACACCGAGTTACATCGTCCTCGTCTTATTTTCCTCCTTCCCCACATGCAAATGCAGTATCACTGTATCAGCATCTATAGAGTTGTAATTTGAGAAGAATGTCTCAGCTACAACTGGTGCTCTGCTTTCATGGAGAAACCGGATAGGTGCTACGATATATTACTAAAGTTCTTAAATCTTTAAGTATTTCTGAAGGCGGTTTTGAATGTTAACGTGGTCTTTTTTTCAAGTTACAATATGTTCGTAGTATCATAAGATTTTATACTCTCTTTTTTTTTTGAGGGCGAAGATTTTATACGTTGCTATCCTTCAGGAAACACAGACTCGCAGTAACCTGCGCAGAGCCTGATCTGACAATGTATCGAGCTATATCTCCGACTTGTCATCGATGGATTCCGCATATATCGGTTTTGAATAGAATGCAAGAAGCAAGATCCCAAAAAAATATAGAAACGAATAAGCCCGGATTCTGGTAAAACTTGACGGCCAAGTACGCACCACAATAAGGACTCGGATCAGATCTGCGCGAGTTATGGACAGACGCGAATCTCGCGAGTGCACAATGAGAAGGGGAAATCTGCGCCGGCGAGGTCCAACAGCGGCGCCACTGCCGCACATGGACAAGGGCTCGGACTTCCCCACGGACGCCTTCGCCGAGATCCTGCTGCGCCTCCCGCCGAGCTCAGGGCGTCGGCTCCGCCTCGTCTGCCGGCACTGGCGCGAGGTCATCGACGAGCGAGCGCCGGAGAAGCGGAGCCGGCCCAAGGCGCTCGCTTTCGTCTCCGAGAACTACTCACTTTCGGCGTATGTCATAGACGACCTACTGGAAGGTCCTTGCCGGAAGGTGTGGACAGACGGCGTGGTTCCCGGCACGGACCGCCAATTGGAGCCGGTCGGCACGTGCAACGGACTGCTGTGCCTGTACGAGTACGACAAGATCAACCCCAGCGGCGTCATCTCTCTGGTCAATCCGGTAACTGGCGAGACGCTGGCCGTGCCCCGGCTGCCGATCTCCGGCGTGGACATTCCAAGGTACTACTGGAGGTACCAGGCGTACAGCTTCGGGTACGTCCCGACGACGGGGCTCTACAAAATCATGCACATCCCGTGCTCCTTGGACGACACCGCGCAGTTCATCGTGGCGCAGGTAATCACGCTGGGGGAGGCGTCGTGGCGCAACATCTCGGCCCCCGCGGGCGCCAGCTGCTGCCTCGGCTCCGGCATCATCGTCGTCGACGGCACGGCTCACTGGCTGACCAAGGACACCGTGAGGCTCGCGTCGTTCGACATCGCCGACGAAAGCTTCGCGTCCACCGCGCCGCTGCCGGTGCCAACCGGACCGGGCTACACCACACGCCTGACGGAGGTGCGCGGGAGGCTTGGCGTCACGTCCAGCATCAGCAAGGCGATGCCGGCAAAGATCGAGGTTGTCCGCGTTTATGAACGCCTGGCACGTACGCGAACGCACGGCTCACACGCATCTCGTACTATTTCTTGTTTCCTGCGTGCAGGTTTGGGTTTTAGGGGACGGCGGCCGAAAGGACCAGCAGGGGTGGAGCCGCCGGTACAGAGTGCAGGTGCGCGGCGGGGTGGAGCGGTTTCTCCCGCGGCCGCACTTCGCGCACGGCGACTACGTGCTGACCGCTGAGTCCAAGAACTACACCGACGTAGTCGTGTACGGGCACACGCGCAGTGGCGCAAGCAGGCTGCAGTGCCACTTTGCTCGGATCAGCGAGCAGAAGCCCGTGGCCTGCATCAAAGGCAATCTACGCTGCATGTTAGCCTACATCGAGACCACGGAGCCGTTGGGTTTGTACAGACTTCGTGACTGAAACTAAGTGCCACACAATTGACTGAAATAATTAGGCGGTTTACCTATCATCTGCAATTGACTGAAATAATTAGGCGTTTTACCTATTGCCACAATTGTTGTTCGCTCAATGGAATTAGGCGGTACAGCATTGGGTGCGCTGTGGGACAAGAAGCTGACGTCGCGCTGGAACGAGGCGTACAGCTTCGAGTACCACCCGACGACGAGGCGGTACAAGGTCGTCCACGTGCCGTGCTACTTCGACTGGACCGGGCAGTTTAACAAGGTGCCGGTGTTCACGCTGGGGGAGGCGTCGTGGCGCGCGCTGCGGCTGCCTCAAGTTTGGCATCATCAGCGTCGACGGCCTTCACGACGAGCGCGTCGCGTCCACCGTACCGCGGTGCGACCGTTACCTGACGGAGGTGCGAGGGAGGCTCGGAGTCGTGGACATTGGGTCACCGCCGGCGACGACCCAGGTCTGGGTCCTTGGGGACGACAATGGAAGGGACCTGCAGGCGTGGACCCGTCGGTACAGCGTGCAGGTGCACAAGGTGCCGCAGCTGCTCGCGCGGGCGCGGCCGCGCTTCGCCCATGGCCAGCATGCCCTGACTTGTACGCGCAAAGGAAACGTCACGGTCTACGGGCACAAGCTGCAGAGCGACTCAGGGAGGGTGCAGCAGTGCCGCGACGTGCGGATCAGCGAGCAGAGGACAGGGGTGGCGTTGGCCAACATGAAGAGCCACCGCGTCCGGATATTCAACTGTGTGGCGACTACGGAGCCATTGAGTGTTTAGCCACATATATTATGTGGACACGTAAATTAGGAAGAGGAGAAAGGCACCAGAGGTACCAACAAAGTCTGGAATTGTGAAACGGCGGCACGCAGGCCACCCCAAAATAAAAACCCAGCACACATGCCCGTGAGCACACAGGCTGCACAAAGGAGCTACGGCACAATGCCAAGCAGTAGAGAGCACATCAGAAAACAAAAGGTATGCAATTTAGGTAGCATTTTGCCTACTCTCTCTCAGCGAAACCAGCGCCTTGGGCTCCCGCAACACCCCAAATCATGGCTTCTTCTTGCATCCGTTGCAGCAGGCGCGCCTCGGTCAATTCTTCACCTTGAAAGATCCTTCGGTTGCGCTCCTTCCACCACTCCCACAGCACAAGAATGATTAGCGTTTGCACTCCACGTTTGAGCGATGCCGGCTGCACCACTCGCTCTTTCCACCATGCCACGATCCATGTGGTATTTATCCACGCATTAGGGTGCAGCGAGGGCAGATGTAACCAAGTAGCAATTGCAGCCCATAGACTCCTTGCAGCCGGACAGTCAACAAAGAGGTGCAGCGAGGTCTCAAGGTTATGGCGGCACATCGTGCAAATATATTGATTGACACAATGACGAAGCTGGAGACGCCGCGCTGTCCAAACGCGATCTTGAACCAACAACCAAACAAAAAATTTTGCTTTGGGCGGCGCCTAAGCCTTCCAGAAGAGCCTCTTGTATGGTTTGTTTGGGAGGTGATCGAATTGCACACGATATGCCGATTGTGCCGAGTACTTCTCATTGGATGTAGGCGTCCATCTGATGAAGTCATCTAAAACATTAAGCCAGACATGGCTCACTCTATCATATAGCTCAACAAACTCCTCAAGAAGCTCATCCGTGAGATCATGGCGCAAGTCCCTAATCTAATTGTTGTCACGGAAGGCATTAGCCACCGTCCTATTCTTCCGACGGGCATGATTGTAAAGTGCCGGCGCGATGTCTTTTGGTGCTTCACCATTCAGCCATCTAGAGCACCAGAATGGCGCTCTTTTCCCATTGCCCAAGGTCACTTCGGTACAGGAGTAGAACAACGCCTTATCTTCTCGATCACAAGGAGTAGGGAAGCCGATCCATGGGCTGTCTGGTTTCTCCCACCATGCACTACAATATAAGAAACTAATACATCGGGTTTGTGCGGCGATCCCACGCCAAGACGACGAGCTACAAGATACAACCCACACTGGCACATAGCAGCTGAACGAAATGAAGTAGAGAGCAGCTAACATGATTAACTAAGATAGGCGACTGATGGGGACGAGCACAAGTGCTACAGAGCACCTTGGCCATCCATTCCCGCTAGAGCAGCAGCGACCGGCTCCGGCGTGGTGTCGATGCGGCAGATGGCAGTGATCGCGGCCGCTACCTTCTTGGGGAGGGGGTCCTTAAGCTTGAGTTTGAAGTTTGCCACCACATTGTTCTTCGGCGAAGTGTCGTCGGAGGCCACGAAAGCAAGCTTCCTAGCAGTCAAGTCCTCAGCCATCTTGGCCACTGTGACGCCCCGCAGCTTCGGCTCCAGCCGCTTGCTGAAGCGCCGTCCCTCGGGAACCGAACGTGGCGGAGCCGGCGGCGGAAGCGGAACAGGTCCGCCAGGTAGGATGGCCGGGTCAGGTCCGCCATTGAGTGTTTTACAAGCTTTGATGGCAGAATACAGGGGTCGTGGTCATTTGGGTGATGGTCTCGCTATGTTTTTCACTACTGATTTTAAGATTGTGGCTTCGGTTCGCGTGTGATGTTAGGTAAACTAATGGTAAAAGCTGATCATAGACGAGTGTCTCTTCCGCATTTCAGTTCTCGCATCCGATTTTTTTTTCTCTCACTCTCTCTACGACATCCTCTACAGATCCGACGGTTCTTCCACCTTGTCTTCCTAATCTCCGGCACGATTCGGTCCATGGGCCACCCACATAGCTAGATCAGTGATGGGCTGCAAGGCAGAAACTTGCAGCTGCCGATTTGGCTATATGGGCCGCCCACGTCCCAATGACACAGGTTTGGAAGGGAAAAAAAATTATCTCCTAGTACTTTTGATGAAGTGACAGTGTGACACGATCCAAAATTGCCGATCTAGCAATCAATTGACCATTCGTCTAAAGAAAAGCAATTAATTGACCACTAACATCCCCTAAAAAAAATTTGCTCCAACAGAACCCCATAAAATTTGCCCCATAAACTTGTCTTAAAGAGCAGCTAAAAAATTATGATGGACATTTTTCCATCCCTCCTCCAACAGTTCCTCCCTAAAAGTGGATCAAAACAATTTTGATTGGGCCACATCAGCATTTAGGGCCACAAAAGAATTAATCTATCTATTATCTTAGTATTTGAAGAGAAAAAGGAGCCATCACATTCGCTCTCAAGGCCACGAAATTACCACGTTAATCAGAGAAAAAACAAAGATGTGAACCATTGGATTTTATGAAGATTAAACGTTCAAGATTTAACTAAATCTAAAAAAGATGTGAACCGTTGAATTTTATAAAGATTGAAAGGTCAAGATTTAACTAAATCCATGTCAAATATATATTTTTGAAATTAAAATACTCTTACCAAAGCCGGATTCTAGATGTCAGAAAGGAAAAGGTACGGGAGTACTATAGAGTCCGATCCATAATCTAACTATATTTTATTGTCCTAATATAAGATCATATCAAGGGAAAAAATATCTACACAATAATATAAATTGAGTAGGTCACCAAAAGCGTAACTCTTAGGAAAGTAAAACTCCTCTCTCACCGAACATGACTTTGAAATAGAAACCTCGCGAGCGATGTCATATGTAGGGAAGCGGAACAAATCGCGCCAGCAAGGAAGGAAACATTGACGAAAGCAGAAGGGCGGACGACGTGATGCTCGCAGGCCGCTCGACCGTCGACAGCAGGACTGTACGTCATGGCAATAGTCGGGGGACAACGGCAGAGGCGCCATATACGGGCGGAGCCAATGCAGGGGCTAGCTAGCTATGGGCAGTGATGGAAGACACGTGACGAATGATTTTTGCGTGGAGGTGGCAATGAGAGTCCTAGGGGTGGCTTGATGCAAAAGCGCCAGTCACCACGGCCGGAGCCGATAGCCAAATTCACCGGTGAAGAAGCGGTCCTGAAAGGTGTCTCATTGCTCGATGACGAGGAAGATGTCTAGGCATAGAACCGGCCGCACGCATGGTCGTCGACGTCATGCTCTTGCCTTGCCACCACACACGCACCCAGTGGTTGCACGCCTGCACGAGCAGCAGCTGCGGTTTCATGTCGCCTGTCCAGCCTCATGCCTTGATGCGGCGCCGCGGCTTGGTTCTTTTGCAGGTTTAGAAAAGTTTAGGTTTCCGGGATTGAGCTCACGGAGCCTGTAGTCCCAACAGTCACCGAACGGCTAGACACCGCTGGAGGCCTGGAGGCTCTCCACGAGGATGGCGAGGTGCAGGTTCTCGCTGTGACCCTGATGCTGCTGCTAGCCACGAAGCAGAGCGCGCAGGTCCCTGGCAATGCATGATGGGTTTGATGGCTTCGATGACACCACAACCACAGGGCCTAAATCACCTGGCTTAACCTTCGCCACTTGGTCACCGGGACCAGATTGATTTTGTCAAGAAAATCGCTTCGAACAGCTGGTGAACTACGCGAACTGATGAAGCGTCTCACCATGGGGTTCTGGACGGAGTTTGACAGGCTTACCGGGATCAAATAGGTACTATCGGCTAAAGCAAGCCGCCTGGATGGAGGTGGTGCAGCGCGAATGACCAAGAGATGAGTTACGTACCATGGTAACTGTTGTAAAGTATAAGTTGGTATTACTTATTAACTAACCATTCAGGCCTAACCTTCAACGATTTGTCTTCGGTGATCTACACATTGCATAGCGTTTCCCAACATGATAAAGGGGTACATTATGGTAAAGGCTGTCCAAAAGTTGTACAATGTGACTAGCACATGTCATATACGATTCAATCATTCACGTATAACATATGAAAAGTACGCCATCATTCAAATAATTGAAATAAATTTATAAAAACAATAGAGGCTCTAACTAATGTTTACTTTATTCATATAGTAAACGATATGTATGATCTGATCAGTCTTAGAAAATATTAAAGATCGGTGTTCTAAGCTATTTATCGAACTTCATTTTGTTGATAGGAATAATTAGTGGGTTTGATCCTAAAGATTTGGTTGCAATGTATGAGGTGACGAGAAAATAATAGATCTTCAATCATTTTGAAGTTCGCCCTATCATATACTAAACGTGTATGTATCATGGAGGATACACAACAGAATTAGTGGTGGTTTATTAGAACACATCCAGAGTTACAACTGCTCTAATCACAAAAACATTGGCTTACAACATCTAGATCTTGAATATTTCTCATGCTGATCATACATATGGTTTAATATATTAAAAAACAATAGTTACATTGCTATATATAATTCTGCACAATGAAAATGATAGGCCCATTCAAAAATAAAGTAAAATTCGTATGAAACAAAATTACATTAGCTTGTTTAGCCGCGCAACATGCGCGGGCAACCTTACTAGTTCTAATGAAAAAAGAAGAAATGGAGGTCCCAATTCTTCACCTGTTTCTAGCTACAAATAAGAAAAGTTTAGGGGTTATGAATAAGTTGGAGGTTGTTTTGGGGCTCTGTTAGAGATGGTTTTTTACTAAAACCCCAATGATTTAGTTTAAAAGAGGTTTATGGGGCTCTTTTGGAGATGCTCTAACAATCTAAAGGGATTACTATGATCATTACGCAAGAATTGGTCCGTCCAATCATGCATGGCCACGACATATACGCCGGAGTCGTGGGAAACTTGAGTGCCAAGAAGAGGTAACTGAATAAGAAACCGAATGATTTGCAACGCATGGGATCGAACGAGTCATGGAGAAATAGATCCTAGAAACAGAGGAAACTGCGGCGACGCCGTCGACAGCAAACCTGCCGCCGCAATGGACGACGAGGGTTGGGACCTCCCCACGGACGCCTTTGTGGATATCCTGCTGCGCCTCCCTTCGAGCACGCGGCGGCGGCTCCGCCTCGTCTGCCGGCATTGGCGCGAGGTCATCGACGAGCGAGCGCCAGAGAGGCGGAGCCGGCCCAAGGCGCTCGCTTTCGTCTCCGAGAGCTACTCAGTCTCGGCGTATGTCATCGACGACCTACCGGAAGGGCCTTGCCGGAAGGTGTGGACAGACGGCGTGGTTCCTGGTACGGACCGCGCGGCCTTCCGAATCGAGATGGTCGGCACGTGCAACGGGCTGCTGTGCCTGTGCGACATGACCAAGCCCGGCGGCGCCATCTCCTTGGTCAATCCGGCCACCGGCGAGGCGCCGCTGGCCGTACCGCCTTTGCCGCACTCCGACGCGGTCCCGAGGTCCTACAGGAGGTCCGAGGCGTACAGCTTCGGGTTCGTCCCGACGACGGGGCTGTACAAAATCATCCACTTCCCGTGCTACTTGGACAACACCGCGCAGTTCATCGTGGCGCAGGTCGTCACGCTGGGGGACGCGTCCCCAGCTGCTGCCACGACTCCGGCATCATCATCGTCGACGGCACAGCGCACTGGGTGACCAAGGACACCGCGAGGCTCGCGTCGTTCGACCTTGCGGACGAGCGGTTCACGTCCACCGCGGCGCTGCCGGTACGAGCCGGACCGGGCTACATCACACGCCTGACGGAGGTGCGCGGGAGGCTTGGCATCATCGCCAGCGTCGATGAGGGGGTTCCGGCAAAGACCGAGGTTCGTGTTTATGGGGACTATGGCTTTACTTGCGTGCACGCGGAATCTCCATGCATCTTACACGTTTCTTTTTTCTTGTTTACTGTGTGCGGCGGCCGAAAGGACCAGCTGGGGTGGAGCTGCCGGTACAGAGTGCAGGTGCACGGGGTGCGGCGGTATCTCCCGCGGCCGCACTTCGCGCACGGCGACTACTTGCTGACCACTGGGTACAAGAACTACTCCGAGTTACTCGTGTTCGGGCACACGCAGAGTGGCGCAGGGAGGTTGCAGTGCCACGATGTGCGGATCAGCGAGCGGAAGCCGGCCGGGACGGCAGTGGCCTGCATCAAAGGCTATCTCAGCGGGATGTTCGCCTACATCGAGACCACGGAGCCCTTGGGTTTGTACAGACTTCGTGACTGAAACTAAGTACAATTGACTGAAATAATTAGGCTGTTCTTCTATTGTCTGCAATCATGTTGTTCACTCCATGGGATTGGAATTCTTCACCACTCGTTCAACAGAAATAAATGTCTGCATATTGTTTGGTCGTCATGCATATGCTTCTGAATTCATAGGACAATCTTGGCCTTATTTAACAGAAGGTGAAGAAATTACAATATTTTAGAAAGTTCACAAACAAAATGAGTGAATAATGCTTTCTCTTAATCAACAAACCAATTGAATCCATGGAGAGATAGCACAGGGGGTTTGCACAAGAGCAGCGAAGTATGATTTCAGCCTGTAAACTTTACGAGACACAAGTGGGTCTGTATTAGGCCTGCCAAAGTTCATCGCGCCCAGAAGCGATTCATCATCATATCGGCCCACCCATGGCCCATCATGTTCAGGAGCAGCTTTTCAACCCTTTTTTTCAAATTTTCCACATTATATCATGGACAATGGAATATCGCCCAGCATCTTCATGAATATTTTTTTATATTCCCATGTAATTGTTTTTTCTAAGGGAAAGAAAAAAGAAATGTTGCAACTTCTACGCAGGATAAGCACGCATCGTTTGGGACATGTGGAATACTTGCACATGTTTTCCCTATTCAACCTAGTTGCGATTGCCCCTCTAAGCTCCATCAACGATCATTGACATTGATCTTTATTGTGTTGTGTCTAGCATAAACAAGTTTAGTTCTTCAAGAGAAAAGCGAAAAGATGACGCTCCTCTTCACATAACTAGTGATCATGATATCAGTTTTTATTGTGGAGAAGGGAAAAGATGACGCTCTGGCAAAAGTACAAGTTTCAACAACCAAGTTACGAAGTCTCCTATAACACACTATGGATGATCGACATGTACTTTTTTGCCACGGTAAAAAACAAACATGATGATTTTTGTCAGTTCAAAAAATCAATGGACACCAAGAAACTACTCAATGACAAATGTAGTTGGAGGCGCATCAAAAGGCAACAAACTACCGTTATGGTTGGAATCGATATATACAATGAGAATGACAAAAGAGTTCATAAATATGCTAGAAGACATTATCTAGTAGTGATTGTTTTAAGTAAGGAAATAAAATTTAATACGTGTTGTTTTCATTTTGTTCATGTGAGATGCATATAAAATGATCTAAGTGGCTATGATCTTTTTCATTTAGTTCACGTGGGATCCATATAAAATGATCTAAGTGGCTATGATCTTTTAGTTATCATGAGATCAATCTATCCATTGTATCCATGAAAACAATATGAACTTCTATCAAAAGGACAAGTTCACGAAGGCTTTTGGAACACACAATTGATGATTCGTCACATTAGCGACATTGCTATATAATTTGTTTTGAGGTGAATAAAACTATCACTACAACAAATATGGTCTTCTATGACGAATTTCTAGTGACAACATACCGTTTTGTCATGAAGTCACTATGATTTATATAAATTGTACGCACATTACATGCAAATTAACAGTGGGAGACACCTAACAGCTATTCAACAACAAATGCATTTGGTGGAAAATAGCTCAAAAAGGACTGAAACTGCCACTATTATTAGCATAAACACAGTCAAGAGGAGGAAAAAGCTACCACTAGCCATATGATAGAACATAGCTATACCAATAAATACTATTTTATGATAATACAATTTATCAAATTAAAGGACTAGAACCCTAGAGAACTTATTATAGTGAAGATGTGTGAACACCGGATCATTGCACAAGTGGACAGAGAAAGAAAAAGAATTACTAGTGTTACTATGATCAACCCAACCGTAAAAATCTCAAGGATTAAAAATGTAGACCGGAAAATGAAAATAAAATCTTATAAGCTTCTCATATATAGAAAATTTTGTTTAAGAAACATTGAATCCTCACAGTTGTTCCTTCAGTAGTCATAACGACAACAAAAATTCAATTCATTTACAGTGAATGATCAGAGGCTCCGCTCTTGCGTGTGTGAGTATCACAAGTTAAAAATATAAACCACTTACATATATATACCTCCGAACATTAATTGCATCAACGACATAGAGATTACAGAAAGGCTCTTCAATCACATGAACAATTCTAAATAACCCATACTGAATCATATAACGTCTATTTTACATAAAAAACCAAATATTCATTGTAGTTAATTCCCTTCAACAAGAGGAGGTTGGTATAAGCACCTACTCCCCTCCATTCAAAAAAGACTTTATTTATAGGAGGAGTTTGAGAAATCAGCGATGGAGTAAAATAACCACGCTACCTTTTATAAATCATTCTGTGGGTTTGTTTTTGCGGATGAGTATGGGTGTTTGAATGGAGACGGTAGAAATAGAATCTTTTTGGAACAAAATGGGTTGAGTTAGGAATGATTTTTTTTTCTTTTAGAGCGGAGGGAGTAGTTAAACTTCGCAAACATGATAGGATATGTCAAACTATTGATGATCACCATTGATTTGTGAAGAAAATGAGAACAGATGGACGACTCTTTGAAAAAGGATAACTTGGAGAGTACCATGGAAATTTTTATCAAAAAAGCCACTAGCTTTCAAGCTGAATGACATCAATTGTTTTGTTTTGCCACCTCAAAAATAGAAAGACGATTGGCTTGATGGTTTGTAATATAAATACACCTACCCAGTAAATCATCTATTATGCAATGCAATATTGTTTTCACCCTGACTAAAAATATCCAATTTTCTTGATCTCTAGATGTGGAGCCACAGTCATTTTAAGATGCACCTGTTCATCAGCTCTATTCAGGAGCGTCGAACTCGCTAGTATGAAAACAAAATAAGAATACATTTCTTTATACACAAAGAAAAAGGACAAAAGCATATATTTCCTCATACTACGTTTTTGGAGTCTGTCAGTCGGTGTACTGCTTCAGCCCCGTCTAGGGAGCGTTGAAGTAAACGCTCATATGGAAAGAAAATAAAAATACATTTATATAAAGAGAAAGGACAAAAACGTGAATTTCCTTCATACAATGTTTTCGGAGTCTGTCCCTCGGTGTAGCGGAACAAAATCCCGACGTGCGTCAGGAGCGGTGCGGTGTGGTGTGGTGTGGTGTGGACACAATTGATGCACGCACCCAAACTCGACGTACAAGTACGACACACCACAACTGGCGCAACCACCTGAGCGAGCATGACTATCACACGCTCCCTCTACTAGAACGCAGGGGCGGCCCCGAGCTCGGCAAACGGTGACACCGGGGGTCGCGCCGTGTCAGCATGCATGAGGGGCAGCGCCAGCTCTCCCCACCCGGCGCCGCACACGTAGCAAGCCACGCGGCGCGCGGCGTGCGCGCGCGCGGGACGGCACACGGCGTGTGCCAGCCGCGCAGGTGCCCGGCGCCCACGTGAACCCACGCCCCGAGGCTCTCCTCTCACGCACGCGGCCGCGCCGCCGTGGGCTCCATCTGATCTCTAAGCGAGGGACGAGGCGCGCGCGTACGACACGGCCAGGAGGACACAGGACTGGCCGGCCGGCTCCGGCCTCCGGGCTACAGCTCTATTCTATCGGCGTCACGCACGCCCGCTCCCACGCCGGAACCACGTGACCCGACCGTCGCGGGGCGCTCTCGCGATGGCGAACGCCGCGAGCTCTCGTCCTCGGGAGCCTGGCAGGCAGACTACTGGCACCCTGTGGCTGTTTCTGCGTTTTGGACCCTCCGCCCTGCA
>LAPY01003166.1:24132-39527 GCA_000970635.1 Eragrostis tef | reverse complement strand
CCCCCCCCAAAAAAAATGTTGACAGATGAAGAGAAATGATGAACTGCGTGACTGTAAAACTTCAGGACTTTATTCGATCACTTATTTTTTGGTTTTGTACAGATCAATATGTGACCAAGTAATCCAGCCAACTTAGTATACAACAGGAGGAATAAATTAACATACAACTATTGACCTATCCTATTGTTTATGATATTCTATCAACTTTTCATGATATATTTCTGATGCTGGTACAAAACATTTTGGTATGCCAAGGCTGCAACCTCTGCAAATTTCAGCTATACCTGATACAACAAACCGACGGAGGACGGGCACCCTGAGTTCACCAAAAATTCAACCACAGCGGTCCACGTTGTTCAAATAAATGAATCAGAATCAGTTGTTGTGCGCATGTCTTCAGCCAAGCAATGTATGTACAGTCGGCGGTCAGAAATTTTCGGTCCTTCCATAATATGCACAGGGATGGTAAGACATAAATGCTCCTATTTGGCGTGTGAAATCTCCCGCGATGCTAGGCTGAACATCTCCTTCAAACGAGTAGATGAACTGGAAAGAACATTCTTCTCGATTCTTTTCCGATGCCTCGTGGTCTTGGACCATTCGATTCCAAGGGAGACATGAACATTGCATGCCTTTTGTTTAGGTGCCAGGTCCTCAATTTGATACCTTATATGAAGCTGCGTGTGCAAAAGAAAACAGGTCAGTTTTATTGTGTTTATTCCGGTACAATGAAGAAAATTAACACGGTAAGTTTGATTTCACCTCAGAATAGAAAAGAATATCTGTTCCACCTCCACATACTACCCCCAGACCAACACAATTATGAAATATGATTCCATTGACCCAAATGCAAAGATGTCCGGAGGAAACACAATTAAACATCTTTGTGTTTCTAATGCTCCCAGGATTCAAATTGTTTCACTACTTACTACTTCTTTATAGAACAAATATCTACCATGAAACTTTCGTGGTGTGTAAATTGAAGTGTTGCAGCCTGCAGTTCTGTTACAGGAGCGTAGTTCAGTATAAAGAACAATTGGTATGTAAATGTAAACGAATTTGTCTCTCAATAGGTGGTGCCACAATGAGCTCACACTTTTCCCAATTGAATTTGCTCACTAGTACAAGCATGATTCAATCTGCTGTTTGTCAAGTACACTTCCCAGGTGATAAGTGACAATAGAAAATCTGTAATAATCCAAAGAGGACGGATTTTCCAAGCACGATAAAGGGACAATTTCCAAGCAGCAGAAGTGCCAACCAGAAGGGCATAAAGCAGAAGCTTCAAGTTTGTATACATACCGTAAAGAAGTCACCAAGGAGGACTCCTTGGAGTTCCATCACCTCTTCGATAATCCAACCTTTCTTATTTGGCATAGGAGATTTCAGTTGGGAGCCTGTCACTTCTCCTCCAACAGGAGACAGCTTCCTGCTAAACTTGTAATGAATTTGTCTCTGATACTCATCTGGTTTGTCTGATTCCCACTGTGTAGCCGAGTATTTGAGGCATCCAACTTTCTCCATTACTTTCATTTCCAAAGAACCTCCCTCAAACAACTCCATAAGTGATGTGATCTGGGAAGACACATGTATGTCAAATAAACTACTTGTGATGGACTATGAAAAGTAGCAAGACTTGCAGGATATATTCAGATTGCCATGGTCTGTTGAAGTTAAACAGAACTTACAGTGGTTGAAATGGTTGAGGAGAAAACCTCAGCCATCTGAAGGCCCTTGACATCCTCCACGCCAACAAATATCCCACTGTCTTCACTCTGAAGGGTGTTAGTTTGGGACTGTTCTTCAGCAATCTGTACTTTATATTCAGTGCTCAAAGATCTTGCTTTCCATAATGCCATTATTGTCCTGTATAAAGCATAAAAGATATTTATTCTGAAAGAACCAGATATGATATTTCATGAATCACGGTACTCCGTGGATTGATGCTGACATGCAAAGCAGATTTCTCAATGGTTCAAAAAGGCAGCAAGTTGTGATAGAAAGTAACTTCAAGGGGCATGATGAACCTAAAGGAAAGCTTTAGCGCTGCCTATGTTTTAGGAATTGGAGATTTACCTATTGGCCACACTAAATGATGCGAAAGACTGCAGCAAAAACTTAAGCTTTCCATTCTCTACGCTCTTTGCACCATGTTTTGCATCCATGCCTCTGCCCCTGTGAAGAGTTATAACAAGGGAGGGACTCCATGATGATAATGATGGAGGTACTGCCTGTATGTCTTCAATATCCTCCCATAAAAAGAAAAATTTTGTTTTTCGTCCAAACATGCTTGAATAAAATCCAATTATCCTTGGAGATAAGAAAAGATGGCCCTGAAAGTCAAGCAGAATAATTCTTGTTAATTGCGAGGCTGTTAGGTGAGCTGTTAAGAACCAGTGGAAACACATGAATGTAGTTAATTTATCTATTAAATCAAACAAAGATATTCTAATACAAATCAACATTTGACTCAAATAGTGCCCTAAAAAGCATTTGACTCACATAGCAAGAGAGAGAGTATACAAGCCAGGCTCTCTCAAGTAGATGAGAACTATTGATAAGCAAGGGAGTATCGAGTATCCAGTTTTCTAACAACTGAAACATTTTATTCTGCAGTACCTTTTTGAATCATTAGATAAACATCCGTCGACTCACATAACGTTGCAATTTTAAGCTATATAGCTGTAGTTTTAGGTGATTGAGATACGTCAGTCAAACTGAAAATTAGCAAAAGCAATGCATAATACACATCTGACAAAAAAATCTGTCGGTCTAGTGGTCTGCTAGTTTCAAAGCCAACATGCTGCCACTGCATGAAACAATTTCCTGAAATTTGCTCTCTTTCTTAATAGAAATGTACAAATCAGCTATATCAGATTGAGGTCAAAAGTTGCATAAAGTGCGCACATGACAAGATGAAATCATCGCATTAACACTTGGTCATTCTTCGATCGAAACAAGTACTACAAAAGAGTAAATTAATAAAACATTTACCTGTGTGGGCAATTTCCGCTTCAAGTAACAAGTAAAATTGCTGATGAGAAATTCTTCTGCTGGAAGAGAGAAGAGCTCCTGGAATGCAGTATTGGTTCGAGGAGACCTCAATGTCATCTGGAAACAGTTATCAAAATCATATTGGGGCCAATCACACAATAACAGTACACTTCCCAGGAACAAGGAACGTTAGTTCTCACCTTTTTGCCAACCTCCTTCTCCACTTTACTCAGATACTCAGTGACCATGCCAGTGCCCTTTGAGTTTTTCAAAAAGATTCTTAGGTGCAACTTAGACTGCCAAGACTGAGCCAAGTTGCCTTGAAGAGGAATCCATACATCAGCTAACTCAGACAAGTTCGATTTTACAAAATTAATCTCAGCATGTCCAAGGGAGGTAACTTCATCGAATGGCCCATCAAAGTCATACACATGTATGCTCATCACTGAAGGAGGATCATTCATGGCATCAAACTCAAAGATTTCTGCAAGATTTAATGAAACAAGTTCAGTAAGTTTGTGAACCAAATTTACAGGTTCTCAGACATGCTGCGTTTATGGAGGAAATAAACTAAAAACTGTATCACAAAACACATACCATTCCACTGAGGTTCCAGTGTTTGGAACTTAATCGAACTAGTTTTTGTTTTACCATTGCAAGTAAACACCACATATGGATCAGATAAACCAGTAGCGTCAACTGGAGCCAATTTGATTCCCTCAATTAAAGCCACCGTTAACAACCATCCATCACCTTGTGCTTTCACGCCATGATCCCCAGCTACACGAGGAACAATATAAACAAAAGAGACAAATAATCACACTCATGGTCATGTATATCAAATCTAATAGCGCAGGATAAGCAATGCAAGCACAAATATTGTAGTATTTTTTCCTCGGTGTACCAAATTACTCGGCAAGTTTTAAAACTTTCTTGACCAAATCTGTACCAACTGAAGAATTTTATTTATTTTTCCTCCAAACATAGAAGCTCTATTTCTGATAGCATGATGATGTCAGATAAGCAAAGAGGAGAGACTGTCATTATGTCACTTTTACCAGCGATACCCTAAACTCAACTTTTACTGAAGTTGCTTCCCTCTAAATTTCAATCACTGTTGTAATCAGGAAAATAAGAATTTAGGAAGAGCCTTTGACCTATGTATCTTAATAATCATATTAGAGATAGAAAACATGGCACTGGCAAAAAGAGAGAATTACCTTTTTGTTCTTTGGCCTGAACAAAGGACTTAATCTTCTTGAATATGAGCTGCATCTGAAGAAATAATAGCCCACCCATGATGATCTCACTGAGAGAATCTGGCAGATCTAAACCTGGAAACTCGAGGCCTTGAACAACACTTGAATTCACCCGACAAACATGCACAACTGTGTAGAGGGTGACAAAAAGAGATGATAAGACACCAATGTTGCAGAAGTACAGAAACGCTATCTTCCAATCAGATTCCTGCTCCCTTTGCAAAGAGGCTAAGACCTGTTCCTTGTCAGATCGCTCAAAGATCTTGCTTTCCATAATGCCATTATTGTCCTGTATAAAGCATAAAAGATATTTATTCTGAAAGAACCAGATATGATATTTCATGAATCACGGTACTCCGTGGATTGATGCTGACATGCAAAGCAGATTTCTCAATGGTTCAAAAAGGCAGCAAGTTGTGATAGAAAGTAACTTCAAGGGGCATGATGAACCTAAAGGAAAGCTTTAGTGCTGCCTATGTTTTAAGAATTGGAGATTTACCTATTGGCCACACTAAATGATGCGAAAGACTGCAGCAAGAACTTAAGCTTTCCATTCTCTACGCTCTTTGCACCATGTTTTGCATCCATGCCTCTGCCCCTGTGAAGAGTTATTACAAGGGAGGGACTCCATGATGATAATGATGGAGGTACTGCCTGTATGTCTTCAATATCCTCCCATAAAAAGAAAAATTTTGTTTTTCGTCCAAACATGCTTGAATAAAATCCAATTATCCTTGGAGATAAGAAAAGATGGCCCTGAAAGTCAAGCAGAATAATTCTTGTTAATTGCGAGGCTGTTAGGTGAGCTGTTAAGAACCAGTGGAAACACATGAATGTAGTTAATTTATCTATTAAATCAAACAAAGATATTCTAATACAAATCAACATTTGACTCAAATAGTGCCCTAAAAAGCATTTGACTCACATAGCAAGAGAGAGAGTATACAAGCCAGGCTGTCTCAAGCAGATGAGAACTATTGATAAGCAAGGGAGTATCCAATTTTCTAGCGACTGAAACATTTTATTTTGCAGTACCTTTTGAATCGTTAGATAAACATCCATCGACTCACATAACGTTGCAATTTTAAGCTATGTAGCTGTAGTTTTAGGTGATTGAGATACGTCAGTCAAACTGAAAATTAGCAAAAGCAATGCATAATACACATCTGACAAAAAAATCTGTCGGTCTAGTGGTCTGCTAGTTTCAAAGCCAACATGCTGCCACTGCATGAAACAATTTCCTGAAATTTGCTCTCTTTCTTAATAGAAATGTACAAATCAGCTATATCAGATTGAGGTCAAAAGTTGCATAAAGTGCGCACATGACAAGATGAAATCATCGCATTAACACTTGGTCATTCTTCGATCGAAACAAGTACTACAAAAGAGTAAATTAATAAAACATTTACCTGTGTGGGCAATTTCCGCTTCAAGTAACAAGTAAAATTGCTGATGAGAAATTCTTCTGCTGGAAGAGAGAAGAGCTCCTGGAATGCAGTATTGGTTCGAGGAGACCTCAATGTCATCTGGAAACAGTTATCAAAATCATATTGGGGCCAATCACACAATAACAGTACACTTCCCAGGAACAAGGAACGTTAGTTCTCACCTTTTTGCCAACCTCCTTCTCCACTTTACTCAGATACTCAGTGACCATGCCAGTGCCCTTTGAGTTTTTCAAAAAGATTCTTAGGTGCAACTTAGACTGCCAAGACTGAGCCAAGTTGCCTTGAAGAGGAATCCATACATCAGCTAACTCAGACAAGTTCGATTTTACAAAATTAATCTCAGCATGTCCAAGGGAGGTAACTTCATCGAATGGCCCATCAAAGTCATACACATGTATGCTCATCACTGAAGGAGGATCATTCATGGCATCAAACTCAAAGATTTCTGCAAGATTGAATGAAGCAAGTTCAGTTGTCTGTTGCACGATGTGTAAAAAAATTTCTTACTAAGAAGTTTGTGATCCAAATTTACAGGCTCTCAATGACATGCTGCGTTTATGGAGGAAATAAACTAAAAACTGTATCACAAAACACATACCATTCCACTGAGGTTCCAGTGTTTGGAACTTAATCGAACTAGTTTTTGTTTTACCATTGCAAGTAAACACCACATATGGATCAGATAAACCAGTAGCGTCAACTGGAGCCAATTTGATTCCCTCAATTAAAGCCACCGTTAACAACCATCCATCACCTTGTGCTTTCACGCCATGATCCCCAGCTACACGAGGAACAATATAAACAAAAGAGACAAATAATCACACTCATGGTCATGTATATCAAATCTAATAGCGCAGGATAAGCAATGCAAGCACAAATATTGTAGTATTTTTTCCTCGGTGTACCAAATTACTCGGCAAGTTTTAAAACTTTCTTGACCAAATCTGTACCAACTGAAGAATTTTATTTATTTTTCCTCCAAACATAGAAGCTCTATTTCTGATAGCATGATGATGTCAGATAAGCAAAGAGGAGAGACTGTCATTATGTCACTTTTACCAGCGATACCCTAAACTCAACTTTTACTGAAGTTGCTTCCCTCTAAATTTCAATCACTGTTGTAATCAGGAAAATAAGAATTTAGGAAGAGCCTTTGACCTATGTATCTTAATAATCATATTAGAGATAGAAAACATGGCACTGGCAAAAAGAGAGGATTACCTTTTTGTTCTTTAGCCTGAACAAATGACCTAATCTTCTTGAATATGAGCTGCATCTGAAGAAATAATAGCCCACCCATGATGATCTCACTGAGAGAATCTGGCAGATCTAAACCTGGAAACTCGAGGCCTTGAACAACACTTGAATTCACCCGACAAACATGCACAACTGTGTAGAGGGTGACAAAAAGAGATGATAAGACACCAATGTTGCAGAAGTACAGAAACGCTATCTTCCAATCAGATTCCTGCTCCCTTTGCAAAGAGGCTAAGACCTGTTCCTTGTCAGATCCAGCATCTTCTGCATCGATAGGCTTGATCTTTTGTGACAGTAATTCTGAAAACTGCGAATAGTTTTGCTCCAAGCCTTGTCTGGCTCCATTTTCTATCATACCTTTCATCATAGTACTTTGAAGAAAGTTCATGCGCCAAGAAACTACCAAATGTGATGTCTGTTGCTCAGAATCAAGTTCAGGACCCGGCATGATACGGAAAAGAATTTCTGTCCGAAAATAAGTACCGCAAGGAACATCAGGGGTGCTAACACTCAATAAAACTGCATATTCCTTTCCATTAGCCTTCAAATAAGATTGCTCTTCCGTTGCTCGAACAGCTTTGACCAGTTTCGATGGTGCAGTTGTGTAAGTTATTACTCTCGTCAAGGACTCCCCGCCGTTATCAACTCTCCAGGGTTCAGTTCTGAAATCAGTACAGCCTTGAAACTCGACTACAGTTTGTCGGAAATTTGAATCTGGTGAGAAGAAAAGGTCATTGAGATCACTAGGTGAGGCAAGATATGATTGGTTAATCAGAATTCCATGTAAATTTACAGGCATTTCGACTCCTTCATGCCTAGATTCGAAAGATTTCAGTAGTTCATCAAAAGGAGTATCTGGAGGCACAACATTATTTTGGCTTACATGATCCTCAACAGTTTTTGCCTCTTCTTGAACTTCTTCTGTAGCCTCAGTGTTTGATAAGGAGGTCAACGCTGCATCACCAGTTTTTTTGGTAAATATTTCACAGACACGATCAACAAATGATGGCTTGTCACACTTCTCTGTCTTAGAGGCCCCAATTCCATTCAAAGTTACATTAGGAATCGCATTAGACTTGTCCTCTGCCGCAGCTTGATTTCTGTCAATACCTTCACTACAGTTATCCTTTGCAGGGATGCCAACTGCATCGACATGTCCCTCGACATTATCTTCCTTAGAAGTTTCACTTTCTTGATAATCTAATGCTACAGATGCTCCTGAGATTTGACTTGACAATGAATAGTCTCTCTTAACAGTTAACTCAGCTACAAGATCATCAGACAATGATCTTGTGGCTCCAGCTGTTTCTAAAGATACTGCAACACAAATCTCCCCTACAAGGCGAAAGCACATAAAAACAAAATGATTATCACATTTCTCATACGTCAAAATCAAGAATAATCCATGCACTCCTAGAACTTCACAACAAAACAGTTACTAGCAGCAAAATGATGCAACTTCAAACATTGAATTCAGATGAACAAAAAAAAAAGAAGTATGACTTAAAATAACAAAGAATAATGAGAAAGAAAACAAGATGAATGTCCATCATTACCACAATCCACCGCCTTGTCGGTTTTGCCCTTGGGAAGAAGCTGGTACCACCGGGTACCGAGCGAAAAGTTCTCGGCAGCCAGCACATCCTCTAATGGCACCTTCACCTGCCCCAGGAAGTCATCCATACTGAGAATGTCCTCATCATAGACATCTAACTTGAGCACATCTTTGCCATCCCCGACGAGGAAACTGAACTCCTGATCCCAAGTCGGGTTCAGGTTCATCTTAATGACCTTGGTCTTGAACCGCTGCTTCCCGAGCTGCAACCTCACATACGGATCACTGAACCCGTTCGAATCCATGGCCCGCAGGTTGCGGGCCCCGATCACACGAACAGTAAGCTTCATCTGCCCCGAATTAGCCCCCCACCAAAAAAACTTCCCTTCGCGGAAATCCCCAAACTTACAAGAACAGGAATCACCAGAAAGGAGCGGGAATCTATCAAAAGATCGATTTCAAGCGAAACTCTGCATCAGAAAACAGGCTACCCCAACAAATCGGGCCAAGATGCCAACCGCTCTCCACTCCAATCCAACCAATCCCGTCACAAAGCAGTAAGAACTGTCTCGATGCCAGATCAAATACTCGCTTCTTCCCTGGACATTGCCAATTCCAACATCAACACAACAAACCAAAGATGAGGCGGAGACACGAGGAGATCAGATTTACACGCAGCAAGACGGAAGCAAGAATGGGTAAGCAGAGGCGCACGCACGCGAGCGGCAGGAACGGGAAACCAAATGATGGAAGTAAACCGCGACCAGACTCGGGAAACCGCTAGTATTATACGGCGCCTAGGCGCGTTCTTGGTTGGATCAAGTCAAACCTCCCACATGGACGCGACGCGAGATTTCGTCAACGACACACGACAGGAGAAAGGAAATGGGAAGACAAGCGAGGCGGGGGAAGAAGGCATTCGAGTTGGGAATGCATAGGACAGAATTAGCGGAGGGCGCCTTCGCCTTTTCCTGATTCGATTCGGCGTCGCGTGTTGTCTTCTCCTCCGCCCCCGCGTCGGTTGGTCGCCGCCGTCGCTTCGCTTTTGAAACTGCGGAAATTTTGGAGTTCATCAGATCAGAGGCTTTCCGGCAACGAACTGTAGCCATTGATTTGCGTAGAAAGAGCCGTCCGGTCTGACTTGTGACTTGTTTGGATGTCAATTTGTACAGCTTCAAATAGATTTGGGCTGGTCTTGTTAGATGTCAAAATTTCCCCCCTTTTTGTTTTTGTTTTTGTTTCTTTGGTGCATGTGAAAAAATAACCCGCCTTACCGATATTGGCAACATTCGGCAGATTCTGCCAAAAGCCAGAGTTTTCTTTCGCGTGCTAATGTTGACATCTGCTTTGTTTTGTAACTGTTTCTTGTTAGTTTCTAGTTCTATTGCAAGCTCTTTGCCAAATGTCTTTCGGCATGTTATGTTTCTGGTTTTGTGTCACTTGTTTCCTACTTTTTTATGAATGACAAGCATCTGTTCTCCATTCTTTTCGAAAAATGAGAAAAGACAAATTCTTTGTTAGGCAAAAAGTTTAGCATGTACGCTATACATAACCAAAGGAGAAAGCGAAACAAAAGTTATAATATTCTAAAACTGGGATATGGCCGAGCATGACCTGAGCTGCTGAGTCCTAGCACATATTTATTTGCGTTGACACAGAAAATACTGCCGTTTTTTTTTAAGAAAACACACTTGTCAGATGATGTTTCGGTTTAGAATGTTCGTAGTCCTTTGACATTACACAGAGAACAGTATTGAGAGGAAATTGTTTACTGGCACTGTCACGTCTAAATGTGTTAATAGTTTATGCAGCGGAGGATGTACCCGCTCCTTCGCGGAATGAAACAAAGAAGAAAGAACGAAACGTACTTCCAAAGAAGCTTCCTTTTGCCGAGCAACGAAATGTGATTAGCATGGCGCGAGCGCCGAGATGTGATTAGTGTGTCAATGCGTTTGACCACAGTTGGCCACCATGATTAATCGCACTAGCACACAATGATTATTAGAATAATATTAGGACATAAAAAATGCACCATGCACGTAGTAAAAATATTATATGCAACCCTATTTAATTATTTATACAAGTTACATATTAAATTCATAATTTAGGGGACCTTATCTTCTCTTTTGAAAGCTGTCATTTTTGTCCGAAATCTTGGTATTTTGCTTCACAATCAAACTCCAAACTTTTCTGAAGCATCCGAAAAAGCCTTTGCAAAATATGAGCAACACGAAATATTGGAACTAGCTAGACATGATATTAGGATTGTATATCGCCAAAAAAGTAAGATCACTGCCCAAAATTGGTACGATAGTTTTAATAGGAATTATATATTTTTTTTGAGGAACAATAGGAATTATATATTTTTTTTGAGGAACAATAGGAATTTTATATTGTTTGTTTGACTTTGAAAAAGTTCCCCTGGCGAGAGGAGGAAAAACTTGCTACTAGTTGCAACCTACAAACCTGATGGCGCAAACTGCCTAACCAGGCCTCAACATTTCCAAACGGAATTTCGTGGGCTGAACATTTTCTAGGAGAAACACATGGATTGTGGGAGTCGGTGCCATCTGTGGCCCAACTGAAAGAGCGGCACAATAAATCGAGGCCGGCCAGCCCGGCCCAAGCACGGACTTACCCGCTGCACACGCCCGTCGGCATCGAGGGAGCGCACGCACGATTGCGCGAGCGAAACAGCAAGGGCGAAGGGAGCGGGGAACCCTAAGCGCGCGGCTATGGGGAAGGCGGAGGCGAGAGCTAAGGGGCATGGCGGTGGCAGCGGAAGCGGCGGCAGCCCGGGGTAAGAGGCTCCCACTCTCTCTCCTTGCTCTGATCTCAATTTAGCGGTCTGATTAGTTTGGTTTGGGTTGGCAGGAAGATTTTCGTTGGAGGGCTTCCGCGCGACACCTCAGACGGTATATCGCTTGAACCTCAATTTTCTTGTGTTGTTGGTGTGCAATGCTTGTCGTGATGTTTGTGGATTTGATGATCACTTCGTCATTCAGTTGCATAATTAGGGTCTCTTCTTTTTACTTTCAGTTTTTTTTTAATAATACGCACGCTTTCCTGATTCGGTACCTATCTGGAGATGTGATGTTTTTCGTTGCATTACTATGACGATATTGTGCCTAGACGTATTTTTCTTACAATTTTTTATGTATGTTTATAGTGGTGTTTCGTGCCATGGATTATTTTGACTTGCGATTGTGCGTGCAGCACTAAAAATAACGTTCTGATTCTTATGTACTGCGATGGATGATTTGTTTTGTGTTGCAACCGGCCCTGTTACCTATCTGCTTTTATTCCTGGTGAAGATCTTGTTTTATATGTACAGCCCATTTTTACTAATTACTCAACAACAACAACAACAACAACAACAACATAGCCTTTTGTCCCAAGCAAGTTGGGGTAGGCTAGAGGTGAAACCCACAAGAAACAAAGACAAAAGAACACATAAGACACAGGGTAAACGAATAGAAAGATTTGTCGATTCTTAAGAAGAGAACTCCTTATCTGACTCTTTTTAAGGTCCGCCAGTTGATCAGTTCTACATCATAAAGCCTAGGGGTTACAATTAATTGTGGGACTTGACGCATATATTTGGGTTTGATGCATTAGCTCATTTATTTGTAGCACTGTGTCTGCACCAATTATCTTGCCTTTTTCCCGTTTTATATTTCATCATTAAGCTGATGCCTGTTGTTATACCAGGAACTTTAGCAATTGCAGGATTAGTTCTTCATCAATCTGATGCGTGGAGTTATGCATTCATGTTACTAAATTTGTGAATTCTTTTCCATTGCAGCTATGTTTGTGGCGCATTTTGGCCAGTATGGAGAAATAGTTGATTCAGTGATAATGAAAGATAAATTCACATCTCAGCCGAGGGGTTTTGGATTCATTACATATTCAAATCCTGCTGCTGTAGATAAAGTGATAGAAGGGACCCATGTCATCAACGGGAAGCAAGTAAGTTTTGTTATCTCGTCATGGCCTGTATGCTGTCCGTTCCTTCACTTATATGTGTTATTCCATATTCTGATATTCGTTGTTAGGATCTTGTATCCCCACTCTAGATAAACCGGTTCATCATTTAATTAATGATGATATCATGACAAATGCTTGCCATCTATGTTGTTGTGTGGAGTAATCCTTTGTTAAACATGTAAATCTAGACCTTTTGATACTATCTACATGCATGTAAGGATTTTAATTTCTTTCACGGTTATGAATCATGACTCTTAACTGCAAAGATTTCCTTTAGTTTCCTTCTTGTGAATGCACTTAATCAGAGCCTTTTTTCTTTGCAAATCTGTTATTCCACTCTGAATTATCAATCCAAAGGTTTTCTGTTTCTAAAAAATGTTTCAGCCAAAATTTGATTTGGACAAGTATTTACCTTTCTTATGTGCTAGTTTGTTCTCGTTGCTTGATGATATTTCCTTGTTTGTTCTATTGTGTTTATTCTATCCAGCTTGAATTTGTACACCTTTACAACTAAAAACATCCCAATCCTCACATGCTCACTGCTGAAAACTACTTGTTAAGCTTGTCCCCTGTTTCCAGGTTGAGATTAAGAGAACCATTCCAAAAGGTTCAATGCAGTTGAACTCTAAGGATCTCAAAACTAAAAAGATATTTGTTGGCGGGCTTCCATCAACACTAACAGAAGGTAGTATCAGTATGGTGCATGATGTTTACTGTTGTTCTAGTTTGATTTTATTCTAATGCTCCTTGCATATGTATTTATCAGATGATTTCAGGAGTTTCTTCGCAAAATATGGAACTGTGGTAGACCACCAGATTATGCGTGATCGTGAAACAAAACGCTCTCGAGGCTTTGGGTTTATAGTTTTTGCTTCTGAGCAGATTGTAGATAACTTGTTAGCAAATGGAAATATGATTGATCTTGCTGGTTCAAAGGTGAGTCTTGTATTGTTCTGTACAAAAGTGTTGCATATGGTTTCCCCCTTTACTGTGTACTTGTTGTGCAATATATGTAAATTAATATCGTACAAAGGGAGAAAAAACTGTTTAAATTGACCATTGCGCTTGTTTCGTGGAAGACCATGCATTACATATGATTGAGAGCAGTCCCGCCATAGGTTTATTTTTCACAGGGCTTAGGTCATTTGCTTTGTTTGTAGGTGGAAATCAAGAAAGCAGAACCAAAGAAATCCTCAAATCCACCACAATCAACTTATGGTAGAAACTCTAGACCAGCATATGATAGTGACGCTCCTAGGGACTACCCTTCTGCTGATACACACGGTGGATTGGCCAGTGTTTATGGCAATTACAGCACTGGTGGATTTGATCCTCATATAAGTGATGGAGGTTTTGGTGGTAGGCTCGGCATATATGGTAGGATGGGGGGAATTGGTGGTGCATATGGTCGTTATTATGCAGGACTAGAGGGCTATGGTGGTGGACCATCCCTTGGTTATCCTAGTCGCTTTGGACTGTATGGAGGAGGTTTTGATGCAGCTTATGCTGGAGGGGGCTTAAGTGGCTATATGCGCAGTGCTGCTGACGAGAGCTTTGGCGGCCCTGGTAGTTCTGGCTTTGGCAGTGCTGTCTATGGTGGGCCTTATGATTCTGCTCTAGGTAACTATGGATCCAGTAGCACACTTGACAGGAGTAGGGGGAGTTTTACTGGTGGTGCAGGGCGATATCATCCATACGGACAATAAGAAATTCCTTTGAAGGTTTAAATCAAGCATTGATAGAAAAGCTGTCTTGAAGTCTAGAACCCAACTCAGTATTGTGTAAAATCATTTCTAATGTTTTCCTAGTTCATGCGGGCATGTAGTGTTCTAGACTTGAGTAAATATTATATTGATGTTTTGTTTAGCGTGATATAGAATTCTGATATTGTGGTTTAAGTTACTGTGTAAGCATACATCTGGGAGCTGATTATAGCATTTAGACATTAGGAGAAAGGCCATACCTGGTCAGGTGATTCGTCCTTTGAGGTGGATTTATGATCACAGCGTGTTATTGGCTGCATGTTTTCTTCTCTCATTTTTTTAAACTTCGTTTGGAGTACGGTTACTTGTATAATTTGCAAATTTTCTTATCCCTAAGTGACAGCGTGGCACGAGATATTTCTTTCATATTTGAACGCAGGAAGGAGGATGGGCTTAGGTAGCTAATGACCCGTCTATATAGATCTTAAGACAACATAACAACCAGTGGTTTGGTGAAAATTGAGCTCTTAATAAAATCCTTCTGTGATGTTAAGCATTTGCAGCAAAAGCTACTTACACGATCGTTCATCAGAGACGCTGCTGCTGGTGCTTTGTTTATACACAATTGCTTTCTAAATAGAACATTTGAGCATGCCTTCGCTTCGGCTTTTCCTTCTAATCATTTCTTATCATATATCAGTTGTACGCTAATCATCCTAGATATAGCCCGACGGCTCAGTGCACGGGACAGCCTGGGGAGCTGACTCCCGGCGCCGTGGGGCATCGTGCTAAGGCGCAGTGGTCGTCTACCTCCAGGCCCCACCAGTTGACGCCGTTGACGCCCCTGGACTGCAGCACGACGTACGACACGATGCCCATGAACGCGACGCCGGCGTCCAGGCCGGCGGAGAGCACGTAGTTGTGCCGCGCCCACCACCCCTTGTACCGCCGGTACACGACGTAGTTGAAGAGGAGCCCCACGGCGCCCCACATGAGGTAGTTCACGGACCGCGCCGGCGGCATCATCCCCGTGGCGCCGAGCAGCACCGGCATGTTGACGAGCCTGACCCACGGCGCCGTGCCCGGGAACGCGCGCGACAGCGCCCAGAACGGCACGGGCGCCAGCGCGCCGGCGAGGAAGAAGTAGTTCATCTTGGAGTAGAGGCCGAGGCGGCCGAACATGCGCAGCGGC
>LAPY01003166.1:0-15224 GCA_000970635.1 Eragrostis tef | reverse complement strand
AACCCCTGCGGCCACCGCCTCCGCCGTCGAGTTGCACCCGCAGTGCGTCACGACGCCGCCCACGGCCGCGTGCGACAGGAACAGCACCTGCGGCGCCCACCCCCGCCAGGAACTCGCCGACGCCGTGCAGGTCGTTGGCGTTCGTGACCGCCCAGATGAACGGGTGGCCCGAGGCTTCCAGCCCGAGCCCGAGCTCCACGACCTGCTTCGGCGCCGCTTGCGCGACGCTCCCGAAGCTGACCGCTGACGTACACGACGGAGTCGGGAGCCTTGCCGTGGCGTCCCCACCCGACGCCGACGCGCTCTTGTTCTGGTGGGACAGGGACACCGGCCCGACGGTCCACACCTTCATCCCCCGCCGGGCCTCCGCGTACGCCGCGACGTACTCCGGCTCCATCTCAACGAAGCTGTTCACGACGACGCCGTCGGCGTCGGCCACGGCTTGCTCGACGTCGTCCGCGAGCTTCTCGAACCCGGGCACGCTCCGGAAGAAGCCCGGGGGCTTGCGCCCTCGACACCTCGACCCGTATCTCCAGCCCGGGCACGACGACGAGCTCGTCGTCGTCGGCGACGCCTACGCGCAGACGCTGAAGAACGCGAGGCGCGGGACGCCGAGGCTCGCCGCGAGCTGTTTCGTCCACGGGTGGCAGAAGTCGGAGACGATGCAGGTTTCGTCAACAACGGAACCTGCCGCACTCAAACGAGGTAGGAGACGTAATAGCCGTCGGCGACCGGGCAACACGCGTAGAGCTTAGAGCATCATCGAGCCCGCCGTATGACGAGCTCCAATTTTCAAATTCTTGTAGGCCAAGTTTTTCTTTTCAGCAGTACACTATTTATCAGAACTGGTATTTTTGCATTTGCTCGACAGTGTCAATGGCATGTAGCATTCCTGTTACAAATCCTTCATTTCTCACGGAGCTCATATTTGAGCTATCAAACACATGGAAATAGACCAACCAATCATCAAATTTATGCTAATTATACTGGAGACATTCCCATTCAGCCAAGAAACTGCAGTAACCATATAATTTAAAGATATTCACCGTACTGGTATGATCCACGTAAAAGGTACAGGAGTTAAAAGAACAATTAAAAATGACTCTACAGTATGATGAAGAAAAAAACATCAGTTGCAATTTATGTCAAATCAACAAGACTTACAATGCCAGGGCGATGAATTTCCCTGTATTCTTTATGCACCACAACATTGTCTAACAAAATTGCAACATGCTAACAGCACTGCTTAGACCTTAAGCGGTTCGATAGAAAAAACAAGAGCTGCTGGAAATAGAGCTACAGCCTACAACTGAACATCACCGGTCAACATGGTATAATCCTCCAAACTGAACATCTTCCTCTTTTCATACACCAGCTTGCATGCACCAGCCCAAATTCAGGAATCAAATGGGGAAACAATCCTAGAAGAACTCAAACTCTAGATAACTATCTGGGCCCTTCTGATTGGCACCTGGGACAACCTTATCATTAGCTGGTGCTGGCTTCGGTGGGCGCTCCAGCTCAACAGGCTTGGGTACCTCCGGGGGGCTCGCGCACCGTATCAGTGCCCAATTCACACCCTCGAAAAAGGGGTGCTGCTTTATCTCGGTAGTACCACGTTTGTAGCCAAGACGATGCTGCGGGTCCTTGACCAGCAATCCTCTAATCAAGTCCCTAGCTGAGAAACTCACAATTGGGGACTCTGGGAAACGCAGGGGCTGACCAACAACATTGAAAAGTGTAGCCCGGTTTCCTGACCCCTTGAAAGGGGTCTTACCGAACAGGAGTTCATACAGGAATATACCAAAGGTCCACCAGTCCACAGCACTGCCATGACCTTCTCCCTTGATTATTTCAGGCGCTAAGTACTCGTGCGTGCCAACAAATGACATCGAGCGAGCATCCGTTGGCTCTGCTATGAGTTCAGGCAATGGGCTAACTTGGTTGACAATCTCAGGCTTTGGCTTCGGCTTTGGCTTCTTCTCCTTCTTGGACTTGGAGAAGAACCGGGGACCAAAGCAAGTAGTTGGAGCCACACACGACGGCTGTATGCAGGATGGTTCGATACAAGCAGGCTGAACACAATAAGCTTGGTTGTTCCTCTGCAGCGCGTCTGGTCCAGGGTTGGTAGACCTGACAACAGTAGGGCTTACGGCACAACGAAGGGAGAGGTCAAAATCTGACAGCATAATATGCCCATCCTCCCGAACAAGGACATTCTCTGGCTTCAGGTCACGATATATAATCCCAAGCATGTGCAGATATTCCAATGCAAGGAGAACCTCTGCGACATAGAACCTTAAAGAAATCATTATGAGCATTTCCAATCGACTGAATAATATGAATAGGAAAACAATATGTTATATGAGAGCGCAACTGACACCTAGTAAGGACATATGAATGCATAGATAACTAACTAAGATCAAGATAGCTTACAGTGCCAAGAGGCAAGAGATGCAATAAATGGAAAAAATGCTGACAGACTAGGAAACCTAAGAAGAAAATAAATTTCCAGAATAGATGGTGAAAATAAGTTCGTAGATGCAACTTACTTAGCTGCTTGCTCAGAAAAACGTTTTCCAGGCTGCCTTTGTCGAAGAGTGTGCAGATCCCCTCCTGGGCAGAACTCCATCACCAAGCATGAGAACTTATCAGTCTCAAAGTGGGTATACAGCGTTGGAAGAAATGGGTGATCCAGAGATTGCAGTATCTCCAGTTCCGTCTGTGCTCGAAGAAGCTTCTTCCTGCTTGCTAAAGACCCTTTGTCCATGACCTTCATTGCAAAGTAACTCTTTGTACCATTCAGTTCAGAGAGGTATACACTGCCAATATCACCACAACCCAGCTTCTTAAGCAACCTGAAATGGCTCAAACCAAGACTGCCATCCCTCGACCTGATCACTCGGATTGCTTCCCACCTAGAGTCACTCCCTTTGTGAGGTTTCGTAGTGCTGCTGCTCCTGCTGCTACAGGAGCTCTCGTCACTAATGTTACTGCTCATGCTTGGGCGGCACATGCTGCTCTTCCCACTCTCAGTAAAATCAGCTCGGTCACTGATCTTACCACTTCCACTTGTCTTCCTCAAACTATTTGTCCCACCGCTCACTTTGGCAGTGACAAAGCTCTCACTTGTGCTGCTCTTTTGCGACGTCTTCTGCTCTTGGTTACCACTGACATTCGAGTTTTGGGTCACTTTCAGCTCCTCAGAATCTCCCTCTGGAGTCAGTATCCCATCCAGCACGCCAGAGTCCGAGCAAACACTAGAAGGACCTTTGTCCAACATAGATGCGGAAGACTCTTGCCGTCGATGGGTGGGCTTTTGCTCATCTAAGATCTCCTTAGTAGCAGAAAGGTCTGGCGTGTCATTGCTAGCTGTCTCTTTGGCCTTTGCAGGAGCTGGATCAACTGTGTGATCAGCAGCTGGTTTGCCACTGTGACCAGGAACATTATGCTTAGCAACCTCCACAGACATGCTGGTCAGATAGAATCACACGAACACCCAAAACTTTGCTCCAGTCTGTCCAAACTTTATGAGAGCTAGTCACTAATTAATTGAGTTTACATAGCACCTGAAATTATAACAAAGAACAGAACATACATTAGAATAAATGATGGATTGTCGTCTACCCAAAAAAGGGGGGTAGTGCTTAGAGCTGGGCAACAAATCAACACATAGATAGAAACGTGAAAACAAGAAAAAAACAGATATCTGCCGATTAAAAATACCAAACTAACGTATCGAATAATCGCTCAAATAGTACGATGCCACAAACAGGATTATATGACAGGGAGCGTGGAGACATGCAGAACAGACGCACTACCCAGATCCAACACACGGTTCACTGGAAATGCTAAACGACGCCAAGGAATTTTTAGCATTTCTGGCAATCGAATTTTCTCTTCCTCATTTTTGCCTACTTTCTCCAATCACGGCGAGCTCAGGCGAGCTTTGGGAGTAGTATTAGGGTTTCGGGGTTTGCGTCTTTGGATTTGAGGTGTGGAGTTGGGCTTAGAGGAAGGCCGTGGGTGGCAGCCGGACAGGCGATGGTCTGCGGCCCGGCAGTGCGGCGAGGCGGCAGTGGCGCCGCGGGAGCCACGGGCGATTGGAGGGCTGTGCGCGGGGTCAGCAGCTGGGGCGTCGGCGGTAGCAAGGGAGTGGGGCGCGGCGGCGGATCCGGATACGCGGAAAGACGACGGGTCGGGGCGGCGAAATGGGGGAGAAACTCACCAGATTCGAGAAAACGAGGGTGCCGGACGGCTGGGCTCGGGCTTGCTGGGGTGGCTCGCCGTCGTCAGAGGCGACGCCGGCGAGCGGGGGCGGCGTCTCGTCACTTGCGTCGCCGTTGGCGCAAGACTCGGTAGTAGGTTACTCGATCGGCGGAGGAAGAAGACGATAACGTTTGTTTATGTTGGAAAGGAGGAGATCTGGGCCCCTGAAAGCACTACATCCAAGGGCGTAAATTCGGGTTTTACTACGTCAAAATCACCGCAGAAGTGGCCCGGAAATCACAGAAAAGCTCGCATTTCCACGGAAATGGGATACGGGCTGGAGCTAGAAACTAACACCAAAATGAGTCATTTTTTACATTTGCAGAAAGATTAGAAAAAACTACAGAAGACTGGCACATTGCAACCTGGAACAGGCGAACAGCTACTAATCACAAGCTCCGTCCGAAAGGAGCAAGAAAGGCAGGCATGACGGGCTGACGGAGCGCACCAGACTCATATGAGCAACAGACATCCACATCAAACCGCTGAATATGGAGGCAGTAACTCAAGCGGCCATTAAATGCAACAAGAAGAGCGGTGCGAAACGAAAGCAAGCAAACCAGATAGTGATGGCATGATGGCATTGCATTCGACAGATCAAGAAAGAGCATCAAACAACCGAGGCGGCTGGGCTCCGGTCGACCAAATCAGTCAGTAGCTAACTAGCCAGGGAGGAAGATGAAGGTACCTTTGCTAGGAGGCCATGGTCGGCGCTGCTGCGCAGCTGCTGGCCGGCTGTGAGGGGAGGGAATGGGGGAGGGCACGGGCATGTGCAATGTTCGTGCTATGGATTAGTGTGTTTTTTGGTTAGTGGAGCCGCCAGGATTGGGGTTGGAGATGGCGAGAGGCCAAAGTGGGGTAAGCATGCTCCTGCTGCGGCTGCATCCGTGACTGTGGGCCGCAGGACAAACAAGGTTGTGCAAAGAAGGGTCAAAGAGACGGGGTGGGAGGTTAAAAAAAAAAAGAGACGGGGTGGGCTAAAGCTGGGATTTCGGGTGCATAAACAAGTGTCAATTTTACTCTCTCTCTCTCTTCTCTCTCTCTCGTGAGAGCATATATACTGTGCTTTTTCTTGTTTCTTCTTTGCTTTTTTACTCACATGTTCACTCGCCTCGAGAAGCCAGTCCTCCCAGTTTTGACCCACCCAACGTCACTTTTGGCCTTTCTAGGGTGCAGCACCCAAGGTGATTAACTTTCGCAATTAACCTAGATAGCTCAGTTACCGTGACAGCTTTTGCGATTAAAAACAGTAACGTATACTCTTCTTGACAGTTTTATACTACCGAGAATATTTTCAGCCTCTTCGTCTGCCTGCTTTGCAGCGGCTGTTTTGCAGCAGCTACAGTATTTCAGTTATTTCTTCTGCAGGAGCTATAGTGTTTGCAGTTATTTTTTTATAGCCGCAACCGCAGCTGCAGCCTGCCGAACAGCCCGATTTGAAGTTTCACCAGAACCATTCATCCAGCCGTTTTTCTAGCTGCGCGTTTAACGTTCGTCAAGAGGCCACCAAGGACCAAGGAATAACTGCGAACACTGTAGCTGTTGCAGAAACACTGTAGCGGCTATAAAAAGAATTAAAACACTGTAACTGCTGCAAACCAGGTGCTGCAAAACAGACAGGCCAACAGCAAGTTGCAAAATGTTGCAGAGAAGCGTGCGTGCCTACAATACTCGAAAGTTTGCATGCCATTTGTCCCGAGGGCAGGTTCGGAATGCGAACGAAATGGCAGGAAAACAGACTCTACAGCCTTCAATCCCTCCTTGTTCCCCCGCCCATGCCCCGATGCAGCTTTCGCTCTCTGGATAAACAGTAGGGCACCGCTAATGTTAATTTGCCGTTAATCTCGAGGCGCAAAGCACCGTCTATGCCTCGGAACATGCGCCCGGCTTCAAATGCCGGGCAGTTGGTGGGTGTCTGGGTGATAAAAATCTTGGTTTTCGGCGAACCCCAATGGTTTGGTGTCCTTGTGAAATTCGCTTTCATGCTGATAAAACGGTTTCTGCAAAAGCGCCTACTTTCATGTGTCACGGCAAAGAACTTGAGGGTTGCGTTCACTGTTGCCTTTGTATTTGCGGTGCCGGATTTGTGGTACGAGCAGTCACTACAGCTGCCACGCTTTAAAAATTTCTGACGTGGATCTGGATCTGGTCTGACTGGGCATCACTTTCTTTTATTAGCATTTTGATCCATGATCTTTTTTTTTGCGAGAATTGATCCATGATCCCTTCATCGGTTGTACATACTATACTTGTTTTTCAGTACAAATCTTCAACCTCATGCTGTCATACGCCCACTTGGTTGAAATTCAACATATGGTTCTGATAATACTAGTTCAGTTAGTACAAATACCAACATGGGATTGCTAGATTAATGACACTGAGGCTGGCTGGAGTCAACAGTTGGGACAGACAGCCAGATCCATTGGGGCCAGGTTCGCAGAATCTTTGTAGCTGCCCCATGTTCCTCTCCGGCGAGCAGCTTGGAGCAGCCTTGCTTATCCGGTCCACATCAACATCCATCCAAAGCCCTGAAAGCTTCTATTCAAGCGTACTTCTACAATTTCGTTTTTGGTGCTGGCAACTTGTAGAAAAAAACCAAATAGATGAGATCTTTAGCAAACACTGAAACTAAGTTGACAGTGGTCATGATTTGGAAGGAAATGTCGCTTTGCCATAATGATGTGTTGGAATGGTAAGACTCAAAGCAATCATACTACAAAGGAAAATGGCCATAGCTTATCAGTACGTAGACAGGGACCTGAGCGTGCCAACAGGAACAAGCTTACAAGCACGGATGCACTCGAGAGGGCCGTTCCCTAACGTGCACGATACACACACACTACCGTCTCCTTTGTGCCGGACCTTGACTGTTCTATCTCCTTTTTTCTGCTCTGTTTTCGCTATCACCATAAATCTTCCGGCTATTCTACTCGACGTGGTCCATGGATCTACATCAAGGTGTAGTCGAGTAAGAGCAGGCCAAAAGCAACCTCTCAGGCTCAGGGCTCAAGTTATGCCTAGTTTATGCAGCATGCTTTCGCCATTCAAACTTGACCGTTTAACCGATTTGCTACTGTAACATTCAAATTTGTTGGCATGTAAGGCTGTCTAATTGCGTAGTTTAGCCCTCCCGGGTTTTTTTTATTGATGACGTTAGGACAATACATTTAATTCATTTCTGAGCTAAAAATGTTGCCAAATATCATCAATAAAATAGCAAATTAGTCGGGGTTTTCTCTCAAGAGGTCAATGAATGGATAGCGCCGACATAAACAAGTGATGGTTACCAAGCTTTCATTTGTGGAACAAATCCAATGTCTGGAGCCATGAACCCCAGCCAGCACATGGATCCCCTCAATTGGCACATCATAAGGGCATCTAAGGGAGATGCCTTCCAAAAACTTGTACTAGCATTGAAGGATATACACATGTGCAGGAATTGGAATTTCCTGGACACCGATCAGGTAATGAGAGAGAACAGAACCCCTGAGCGCAACATGTTCGGTAAACTGATGGACCAGGTTGACTTTTTCTTTTCTATCATACCAGATATATACAAACTGGTGAAATGAGGGGCATAGCGAGCACAGGCAACAATCAAATTCTACGGTACCATGAATTGATACTGGGAGATGAACTCTACTCCCAATTGTTTCGATGCAAAATAGATGCCGAGAGACAATAACGCCAGCCTTTTATCAGTCACCTGCAAAAGGAAAAGGTTGATCAGTATACATGGCACCGAGAACAGCACGCATCACCCAACAAAAAAAAAGAAGGAAAAATCAGCATCAGAGGCCACATGAGATGCAGTGAAACTGCACGTCAGGTAACAACTGAGCCAAATACTGATACGGATTACATTTTTCCAACATGTAAGGCAAACTAATAAAATGAGGAACCAAGAACAGCAAGTATTAGGCGGACAAGGATTCAAATAGAAATAATTCAGAAGGCAATGACAACAAGATACGATGCATAGCTGAGCCTAGAAGGATGTATAGTTCACATGACAATACCAGCAGCTTTTATATGCATCGTTCTTACTCTCCATCATTTTTAATCATCTCAATACGCATCACATTGTGCTGACAAGGTCGCAGCTTGCAACTCACATTTCTTTTCAAGATAGTCCAATTATTTTTCAGGTATTAAAGAATAGAACAGCTTGATCTGATTGATGAAGACAAGAAAGTAACCTTCAATTAGGCAAGTATTTGCACAGGAGATGCTAAAGGCACCTTTGCACGGATCATTTGTGTCCTAACAAATTGGACAAAGAGCTGTACAGGCAGGCAATTGACTCATAGGAGTGCAGCTATTGAGCAAAAATGTAATATAAATCGGACATACCAATTACCCTTAAGTGTTGTGATATCCTAGTTCCCAATGTAAAAGGTAAAGGAACTAAGTTTAGCAACTTGCCAGTCCTCTTTGGCTTGAATTTAAGTGGCTCTAGTGCCTAGTATTTTTCCAAACTTGTAGGGTACTGCAAACATTTCCTCAACAAGAATGTACCTCCTGCTACAAGAATAAAAAGAAGAATACCAATTCCACTCAACAACTACTGGCTAAAATCCGACAGCCTGATCTGGTGATAAATATGCTTTCCCTGCACCTAGCAATAAAAGCAGATACAATTGATCTTACATTGTAAGCTAAATCAAAGTGACCATGGTAAAGTGGGATCTGCATATGCTTTAGCTGTACCAAGCAATATTGACAGAGACAATTGATCTTACATTTTAACCTGAATCAAAGTGACTGTGGTAAAGTGAGATCTGCAGCATGGTAGTTGTTCTACATGCATTACTCCTACAATATTCTTTTCTAGAATACACGGGGGAAACATCTATCAGTGTATATTTTTATTTGGGAGGATATTTAGCTGGGTAGCTACAGTTTAGCTATTCAATTCTGAGAGCTTTACACAATAGTTAATGAACAAGGGTGACGGTAGCTGAGCTGTGGGATGGTTCAGTTGAAATTCACATTTAGGAGGGGTGTTGATACTAGGCTAATGAATCGGTGGCATGAGGTAGTTCAACTAGCTTCAACAATTATTTTTACCGCTGAGGAGGATAGTTTAATTTGGCATTTTATTTCCTCTGGTGTTTATACATCTCAATCCTTATATGCAGTGATTAATTTTAGAGGAGTCCAACCTGTTCACACACCTGCTCTATGGTCAATTAAAATTCCTCCTAGGTGCATTTTTTCCTATGGCTTTTGTCGAAAATAAGTTAAACTACTAGAGATTTCTTGCCAAAAGGAAGCACCAAGATGATAAAACATCTGTGTTCTGTGAGGAACCAGAAACTGTTGATCACCTCTTTTTCGATTATGTAGTGGCTAGAGCCATGTGGGATACTCTTTGTGAAGTCTTCAATAGGAAAATAGAATACAGTTTTACCTCAGTAGCAAAAACGTGGTTGAGTAAAAAGAAGTTTGAGGTGATGAATATGTGTAGTTCAGCAGCCTTGTGGGGGCTGTGGAAACTGAGAAATCATTTTGTGTTTCAGAATGGTATATGGAAGAATCAGGCTATGGTGAGGGACAAGGCTATGGCCATGATCAGGTGCTGGACGAGTTTGATGGTCTGATGTCGAAGCTGGAGCAGGTGGTGAGGAGGCCGGAGAGGCTAACAATGAGATCACAACTGGGCGCGGGATGAAGCTGTACACTGGCATCACCCACCTAGGCGGAAAGAAAGGAGTGGCCTGGGAAAGCTTGAGGCTGCAGGCTTGTGCAAATCTGCAATGAGTGTGCTGAGCATGAGTTCTGGTAGTGCGTGGTTCTGATAGTTGTACTGGGATGGAGAGATGAGAGATGATGAACTCACTAAACTGTGTTGTAAACTGCTTTGGCCCGATTTGCAATGCAATTTGGTTTTGTATTAATAAAATGTAGTTTGCCCATAACCTCACAAAAACGCTTATCACTTATTATCCCTACAGTGCATACTGAAGATAAATTCACATTTGAAACCTCATTATGAATGAGGAGGCAGCAGGGAAGAGATTTGCCTGTGCATTTCATTGCTGAAGAAGGAATTCGGTGATGCAGGAGAAAGGGTGTTACTACTGTACAAAATTACAGTGGTTGTTAAAGAAACCAGCTAATTGAATCAGCGCTGAGGAATATCTGTTCCAAAAACTGCAGAAAAAGCAAGAATACAAGTTAAGTCACAGCAATAGTTGAGATAAAATCTGTTTTGTAAATATATGGTTCGAGAGAGCACACCATCAGATAGAAGGAAAGAGCCCTTCCGTACAAAAATGTCCCCGGGATCTAAAGTCAGATTGGATAGCAAAATTTTATCCAGGTTATCTTTCCTGAAATCAACACGAAAATGTAGTTAGCAAGGACGACATGAATGATCAAAGTCAGACAAGGGATAGCAACAAATAACTCGTAGTGTCTTATAAATAAGAATAAAGGCTTTGTTGTTGTTGTTGTCTTATAAATAAGAATAGTCATTGATATCTGGTAATCTACAGGTCATGCACACTCACAGAGTCCATGATGGAATCAATTTTCTTCTGCGTCTTAACTCCTGTTTATGCTCCAACTCATCTTCATCGGAATCTTCGTAAGGAGACATCTCATAGGACTGTGACAGATACAGAAGGAATGATGACCAAAGAAAATCTAGAAACCATTATTAGTTTAAAATTCCGGAAAATAATGAATAAAAACAAAGCATCCCACGTTCAAGCTACTTCTAGTACAGTATGGTCTATAAACAGCTGATGGGTGTTACTGGTACACTCAAAGTCATCAAAATATATTGTGTGAATCCTGTATCCCATTAGTTAATATAGCACATTAAGTGAGCAAATGGTCCATGTTTCTTTTATTTGAAACTGTCTAAAAGGTGGTTTGAACTTTGAAACACTCTGTACTCAGCGCTTCAAGTTTTCTAGTTGAAAACACTGTCGAAGGCTATTGTGTTAACGTAACAAATTCTCTATCCAATTCAAAACCCAGACGATATAATCTGCATATGTTTTTCTTACTCTTTCTCAGAGAACATTTCTAGAATTCTTTTAGTTGTACTCATTCGGGTGGGAATTTCTACCCCATGGGGCTAGCGGAGCATCTTTAATCACATAAACACTACAGATGTGATTTTAGATAAGTTAAGAAATTATATACCTTATCAGAAACATCTGACACATTTTTCTGAAGTTCAGAACTTTCAGATTTCCCATCTAGAATCACAACCTTCAGAAAATTACTTTCAGATGCTACTACTCTATGAACATATTCCATCTTGCCATCAGATTTTACTTGATTTTCCACCCCACTGATTGAAACTGAATACTTGCCATCCTGCAATGACTAAAATGACTAAAAACAGAAGATAGTTGATGGTTATATAAAACAGTGATAGAAGTAGTGTATACTAACAATATACTTCGAACAAGCACCCTTCTCAACATTGAAGAAGCGCATTTTTTCTACCAGCTGTTTTTGCTGCTTTGGTGCCTCTTCCTCGCATCTCGTTTTTCTATTTCATGTTTTCTGTCTTCCCTCTGTCTCTTCCTATTAACCATCTGTTTTTGTCCATCGTCTTTCTCTTGCTTTAATCTTTCACGCTCTAGTTTCAGAGCTGCTTTACGCTTTTCACGCTCATTTTTCTTCTTCTCTTCACGGCGTTTTGCAGCTTCAGCTACCTTTAATGCCCTCACTCTAATATCTTTTTTCACTGCAAGTGACATTCATTTGGATGTCAGATTTACCCATAAGTGAAAATGTATTAATATAACATTGAGTGCATCAGTGTGGTCATACTATCTTGCAAGCCTACATTAGCTCACTTGGATCAATTAAATTATGAACAAAAAACGTTTGAACAAACAGATAAGGCTTACCATATGATGTTGGATGTTGTTCCTTTTGTTTTACAAGTGGGATAAACGATGCAACCTCAGTGAGAATGTTGCTTGGCCTGCACCCTTTCTCAAGTTCAGATTCGCTTTTGTACCTTTCACTTCTGCTACAGGCAGTCTCTGCCTTAATTAGTCCGGAGTTGAGCTGCCCAGTCACTTTCCCTACTTTTTGAATCAAAACAGCACGCTTCTCCCAAGGATTCTTTATTGCTTGACTAACTCTCGCATGGACACGATGATCAGGCTCCCTCGTGTAACCTTTTGGAGCTTTCAATTCTAGGCTGCTTGTTTCTTTGCTTTGGTATAAGCTGGTTGAATGCCCATGCAATTTTTTGCCAGCCAAGCCTTGGCTTGAATAATTTCTATTGAAATGCCCTGAGAACTTCTCTAGGTTCTCCGTTTCCCCTGCAGCACTGCTATCTTCATCAATTTTAAAGAAGGCAAGTTCTTTCGTAGAACCCAAAAAATCTGTATCAGATCCTATTTTCGCAGACAGCCTTTCCATGTTATACTTCTCAACTGATGGCGTCAAATGAATATCATTGTCCTCTTGAACGCTATAAGCATCAGACATAAAAACCGCATCATAAGTTCAGAACTTGGATCATAGCTTGGATCAAACTTTACAGAATAGGTGGGTGATCGGTTCATAAGTTTCTCGAACTTAGATTGTAGTGACTGATACACACCATCTGGTAGTTTCATCTCATACCTAATGGAGAGGCTGGAGCTCAGGTTCATGAACTTCTTGGATTCACATAATGCCTGAAATGCCCTTTCCTTGATGGTTGGGCTTTTGGATAGAACAGGGATGCTGAATCTTTGGCATCCTTGCATTGTTTCACATTTACCATGATGGTCATCTGCCACGATCCTTAGATTCCCATTGGGATATTCAATGCATGAACTTACCTGCAAACAAACAAGAAAAGTAGAACCCACAAGAGCTGCAGTAGAGTACTTTTACTTCAAAACAAAAAAAAGTACCCCTAAAAGAGAACAAGAACATATCACAACGCAAACTAGATATTGTAAGGTGTAATTAGCGTGTTAAAGCCATGACACCAAGCTGAACGAAGATTTTTAATTGCATTGTAATAGTTGGAAAACAATTCAAATTTTCTATTATATACTACTTTCTAGGGAAATATTTTTATGATAACTTGTGAGTGCAGTGGTAGAAATGTGAAGGATATGTGTTAATTGTTAAATCTTTTCAAACAGAAATAGTCACATAATGGGAAAAGGTAGTATGTGTCTGCTTAGAATATACCTGTTTCATGTAGCGTCCAACTCCATCAGATGGTAGATATGAGCAGCTTGCCAAAGAAGTTTTTGTTGTATCCAGATTATATCTTGGAGAATATGATAGTGTATGTTGGAGAATTGTTGTGGCTCCAGCATTCAGATTGCTGTGACTGCACGATGAAAATTGTATGCTTGGATAATTGCACAGGATAGCATCTGATAAGTTAGCTATACTTCGTTCAGGTGAACAATTATTGATGCTCTCATTTGTAGAATTTACCATAGCAGGTTTATCCATGTTATTCCTAAAAGAAGAATCATATGCACATCTTCCAATTGAAGACTTTGCCTGAGCAGGACAAGACTGTTCTTCCTGAAATTTGATTGGATCCAATAGAGCCTTTCTTTGGAGGATCTCTTTTGATTTGAACAGAGGAACAGATAATACGTAAGCATCTGCATCAGTAACAGTCTCAGCACATTTCAAATGTGTTTTATCCACTGAACATTGCATCTGAGGTGGCTCGTTCTCAGCATAAACAAAGTCATCTATAGCAGTACTTATACTGGAGTCATTTTGATTAATTATTGTTCCTGAAGGAATGATGCTGCTTTGACGAACATCACCATCACTGGTAGATTTTGGCAGAAGCTTCTCAAGATCAGCAGCAGACCTGGCCAGGGAACATCTGCTAAATGTAGAAGGGTGTGAATGCGAGCACCATCCACAACCATCGTCTGGCATATTCTCATGTGGATGCGAGAAGCGTCCATAGTTATCTTCCAACATGTTCATCTGTTGCATTCCCGACGTTTCTAGAGCCTCCAAATTAGTATCAGGTAGCTGAGCAAGTTGTAAAGAAGATTCACTGAATGGAGCATGCGGCATGTGACATCCTGAGATTTGCTGTTCAAAAATATTGGAACTTCCATTGACGCTTCTATCTAAATAACTTCTTGTTTTTCTTAATTTTTCAGCCTGTTCAACTGTGTCCAATAGATCATGTTCAAGCTGTGAGCTGACTAAAAGATATGGTCCTTTAAGGGAATGGGATTCAGAAGTATGCCCAGCTAACATATCAAGCTGTAGACTACGCCCAGAATAAGGTTCTTCAATCAAATCAGTTTTAACACAATCCAGTGTAGCCTTATCTAGCAGTGGAGTGGCGATTGTATGTGGCACTCCAAGTAAATCAGTTAGCCCTGGCTCCATTTCAAGCAATAGACTGCCATTGAAGTTAGTTTCTTGATTATCTGACTTGACTGAAGAAAACATCTCATTAGATCCTAAGCTACTTAAGAGATTGTGGCCAGAATTCGCCGGAGACTCGGTTTGGTTACCACCCACTGTTGTGCCAAAACAACATACCTTTTGTTCTGCGCCTGCATGATAAGATATTCATTAAGGAGGAAGAGAAGGTTTTTAATAGAGGATGAGGAATTTAACCCACAGGAAGCATCACATTACCTGCCAAGCATTTGTCTAATGATCCTTTACAGTTCCTCTCTGCAGTGTGCAATAATCTTGCACTCTTAGATGAAGCACTACTCAAAGCTTGTGACATTGCGGATGCATCCATGTTGTTCCAGACACAAACATTATCTGCCTCAGAAGTAAAGTTAGCCAGCTGACCAGGCTGCAGAGTAGATTCACTAAATGAAGTAGTTTGAACATGGAATCCTGAGAGTTGTTGTTCAAGAGTCCTAGAACTTTCATTGATGTATTTATCCAACATACTGTCTTTTTTTCTTAAATTTACTGTATGCTCAATTGTGTGCACTGGATCCATTTCAAGCTTTGGACTGAGAAAA
>LAPY01003165.1:29005-39700 GCA_000970635.1 Eragrostis tef | reverse complement strand
TGGACCAGCAGGATCACGCCGCCGGCGTCCGTGTGCGCGCGGAGGCCCGTCACGAGGTCGGGGCGCGGGCACGGCGGGTAGTGGCTGACCTTGGTGCCGAAGAAGGGCTCGTGCCTGCCGTCGCCGGAGAAGAAGCCCTTGATGGCGCCCTTGTCGAGGCCGAGGTTCTCGTCCATGGCCTCCATCACGCGCTCCGCCAGCTTCCTGAGCTCGGCGCGGTACTCGCGCATCGTCTCCTTGAACGCCGGCGGGTCGCACGGCCACTGGTTGCCGTCGTGGATGTAGAAGATGTCCTCCCAGTCCATGTCGTCCACCGGTGTCACCGCCTCGCCGCGCCGCTCCGCCTCCACCAGCGCCTCCAGCGTCCGCACCGGCTCCGACGCCTTGAACCCGGCCTCACGGAGGCGGTAGCACTCGGAGGACACCTTCTTCACGCGCTCAAGAAGCTCCATTGAGATGCCATGGTTCACCAGCTGCAGTAATATTAACCAGCATAAATCAGTCAGGTTATTTTACTATGTTCAAACATCAATGTAATGCACTTGATGCTGATCGATTGATACAATTTCCATGATCATGACATGACATGTTTTGTGGGTCTGTACCTGAAAGAAGCCCCACTCCTCGCAGCCGTTGGCGATCTGCGCCATGGTCTCCGCCCTCTCGGCGCCGTCCAGCTTGGAGAAGTCGATCACCGGAACAACCATGATGGCCTTAGAAGATGGTTATTAAGCTAGCTTAGTTGATCACTGAAGGAAGTCTGTATGATGGCCTTAGAAGATGGTTATTTAGCTAGCTTAATTAGTCGATAACTGAAGTAAGTCTGAGCTTTTCTGGTGTAAGCTAGTAGTGAATGAAGCAAGTTTGCATGCAGCTGATGGTTTGTTGAGAAATAATGGAGGCCATGGATGTGGTTTTATAGCCCGTGAGGTCCATCATCCACTGCATCGACTTTCTGCATGTGCCAAAAGTGAAGTTTCGTGGAGGCAGCAAGGTCGCCCCCATTTGATTGGAAGCTCATGCTCGATTGGATTCGGCAGTCGACATGCCAGACCGATGGGTTGTGTCGTCATTTTTGCCAGTATAATGCCCCATGACTTCTAGCCCCGACGATTCTGTCCTTGTCTGCGTGACTCCTCTGAAAGGCATCACTAACGAACCATTGGAGTCCGGTCTTCTCTTTCTTCTGTCGAGCATAAAGAAAGCAACGTTGAGGTTGATGTCTGTGATTAATAATATCTTTGTGTGACCGATTGGGGGCCCTGACTTATTTAATTTGTCCGCATCTTATTATTACAAAAAAAATAAAAAAAGAGGAAATGCCTCTTAGATTTGGTGTGTTTGTAACTGCTAACTATCATTGGCGGCAGCAAATGATCGAGAAAATGAACCTATTAAAGAAAATATTACATTTAAATGGGCAATAAAATGAATTTATACCGCTTCAGTCTAGAAGGATTGGGCCAAGTGCATCTCAATCACCTAGTTTTCCACTTTGCTCTCCATGAAGTGTCTACATAACTTGTCTTTTTCTCGATGTATATGCCGCGAATACACCTCCATGTTTCTTGAGGTTTTCAGTAAGGACATTGTCGTATCTGCAAGTTAACCGTAGCCCGGTGAAACTGATACTGCACATCGAACATGCTAGATTGATATGCAATGGGTGGTTTGATGCCTTTGTCTCCTGCATCTTAAAAACAAAAGGAGATCCGACCTAGGAGAGATTAGGTGGTTTTTCAATAAGAAAGAAATAGAACGATGGACGTGCATGCACATCCATTTTCTTGGAGAGGGGGCATGCTTCTTCTGCATTTGCACATGTAAGACGATAACCAGCCTTTCTTTTTCTTTTTGCATTTTTTCTCCATTTATTTTCTTTCTCCGCCTCCACCAGCGCATCCAGCGTCCGCACCGGCTCCGACGCCTTGAACCCGGCCTCACGGAGGCGGTAGCACTCGGAGGACACCTTCTTCACGCGCTCAAGAAGCTCCATTGAGATGCCATGGTTCACCAGCTGCAGTAATATTAACCAGCATAAATCAGTCAGGTTATTTTACTATGTTCAAACATCAATGTAATGCACTTGATGCTGATCGATTGATACAATTTCCATGATCGTGACATGACATGTTTTGTGTGTCCGTACCTGAAAGAACCCCCACTCCTCGCAGCCGTTGGCGATCTGCGCCAGGGTCTCCGCCCTCTCGGCGCCGTCCAGCTTGGAGAAGTCGATCACCGGAACAACCATGGTCGTGAGTCTTGTGACCTGGGAAGATTACTAGGTTCTGAACTGTTGCAAAAGCACGTGACGTGTTGCGTGCAGTAGCAGCAGTAGGCTTTTAGTTGTTTCAGTGCAGGTTTTGCAGTTAACGGCTTGAGATGGAGATGCCATGGATAATGGGCATCATATTTATAGTGTTAAGCCATGAATAAGCAGGTTAATTTGGTCAACACAATCGTTGGAGCGGACATGTCATCTCTCTGGGTGTGAAGCTTCTGGGCAGCAGACGTTGGATGTTTGTGGCAACTTGATATTTGCAACACTCTATTCCCAATTTCCAGATATGCCAGAGAATGTCCCTGTCAATGTGACTTATGAGCTAACATCAATCACATAGGCAGCAATGGTCTCGTATCCTCCTCCATATGGGAGCAAGTGAGGAGGCAGGAAGCTAAAAAGCAAGATGACCAGAACAGAAAATCAAATCATGGAAAACTTTGTGCAGAAGACGAAAGGTGCTACTTATATCGTCACCCGGTAATGTCTAGTTTGTTCAAGTAATCTGACATTTTCGACAGCACGTAGTCATTGGGATCTTATTCGTCTCTACCTGGACATGCATTGCGGTAAGTTGCAAATAAAATGTATGTCTGAGATTTTACCACCACATCACTTCATAAGTCAATAATACATATTTTAAGAATCACACAATTTTATTAATATCATAAAACACATTTGCTTGTAATAGAGAATCATCATGACACTGTTTGCTTAAACATTTCTTCTGCTGTTGCTTATGTCCACCGTCACGAATCATCAAGCAGCAGCATGAGATTTAGAATTTGCTGAACATGCTATTTATTTGGTTGGGAAGATAAGGGGCGCCCTCATCAGACCTAACATTCCGGCACTGCTTTATTGAGAGTGAGAAATGCATTGCGCGTACCATGCGTGTCATGACACTGCACCGATTGAGACTATAAACTATTGGAACATATTCTCGTTACTCAAGGCTTCCTTCGTGGAAAATTCTTACATCCAGGTGTCATTGCACCATTCATCCCAATTAATCTTCAAAACCAACCAATACTTCGAATTCTCGGAATATATTCCCAATTTTCCAGGGCACATTCTATGGAAAACTTTGCATGTCTTCTGGCCAAATTTCCATGGGAACAATGTGCCCTTAAACTTATCGCTGCCGTGAAGGTTCGCACTAAGTAACAATAAGATTTGGAAGATCTAAAAACTTCCCTGGAAATGTTTCGTTGCATCTTATCCAAACGAATGGTCCTGGGTTTCTTAGGTCCTTATTGCTCAAGGAAAATGTGAGGGAAATCCATGGAGTTTGTGAGGCCAGAATTGGGTTCCTCCTTCCTCTGTGTGCATGTGTGCTCGTGAATTCGGATTTGTCCTTCCTTTCGTCTCGATTCTATCAGTCTGCCATCAAGTCCGTTCCATTCACAGTGGACTGAGTGTTTCTTTCCTCCTGTGTGTCTTCTGCGGGTGTGTCAAGTAATCCATCTTCAGCTGGGGACCAAATAAATTGGCCATGTGATGTGAAGCTACACTGAAGGTCTCTATTTTGGTTTTACTTCAGATGTGTACATGTACATCGCTCTTAAGCCATTATTTGTAACACAGCGATTGTTTTGGTTCATGAGGAAATCTAATTCTTTCCTGTAAAAGTGGTAATCTACAAAAGGCGCCACTGACGATACTTGATCAAGTTTATTTAGGCTTTACTTTACGAGATGTAGTTTGGTCCCTTTTTTATTTTGAGAGCTAGTTTGGACTTACCATTGCCACTTTCGTATTCTAATTTACGAATTTTGTAGCAGTACCAAATCAGAAAATGTTTTTATACTCTGTAAGTTGTTACATTTCCTCATGGCCTGCTGTAATCAGGATGGTCAACATCAAGACCTCTACAAAAGGAAACCTGCACAAGACTTTCTGCACATATTGTAAATGCAGGAGGGCGAAATAAGGCCGGGAAAGTCAAGGCAGGCAAATGTCTCCATCAACTTTTCCTGCACAGATGGTCATGTCGAACTAGGCATTAGTTCGGTCAAATTAATAAATTAATTTGTCAACTTCATATAATTTGGATGTTACTTCTTGTATCGATGTGAAAGAAAACTTTAAAAGATTATCCTTATTTCATTGAGGGTTCGCCTTCGGAATAATTTATCCAAATCAGAAAATGTTTTTATACTCTGTAAGTTGTTACATTTCCTCATGGCCTGCTGTAATCAGGATGGTCAACATCAAGACCTCTACAAAAGGAAACCTGCACAAGACTTTCTGCACATATTGTAAATGCAGGAGGGCGAAATAAGGCCGGGAAAGTCAAGGCAGGCAAATGTCTCCATCAACTTTTCCTGCACAGATGGTCATGTCGAACTAGGCATTAGTTCGGTCAAATTAACAAATTAATTTGTCAACTTCAAATAATTTGGATGTTACTTCTTGCATCAACGTGAAATAAAACTTTAAAAGATATCCTTATTTCATTGAGGGTTCGCCTTCAGAATAATTTATTTCTCTAGGTGCATTTGGACTTCTCTTGTTCTTTCCTCCATTGCATGACCAATGAAGATGCATGCATGCTCGTGCGTTTTGAACCGGTCACATAGGTACGTGATCATGGCTAACCAAAATAAATAATAAGACAGTTAGCAACCTAATTGTGCATGAATTTATCATGTATGAATCAGTTGGACCTGTCAATAACTAGTGGTCATTGATTTATGTCACAGGAATTAGTCTGCGATGCAAAAGAAAATAATTAAGATATGCCGTTAGTCAGGTGTGGTTGGATTAGGAGAGGCGCCAAGCATGTGTTTAGAAGCAACACAGTTGTGAACGAATTCCAATCTTTCGGAGAACGATTCAAGAAGCACAGAGACATTGATTTCTCTACATTGTCCTTGAGCAAAACATGCTCTGACGTGATGGCGCCGAGTACTCGATCAACGGTCAGCAGTCAGCATCGTCCATGTATGCATGAACCACGATCATATAAAACTCATGGGCAAATCTTAGTTCCAAGCAACATGTTATCATACCAAAAAGGAAAATGAAACGACTTAAAAATTGTAATACTGAACTCCCCACATTATATTTCGCGCCATGCACGGGCAGGAAGGAAAACAAAAAAGGAAAGCTATATTTACATATAAAAAGTGAGAAGAAGAAATAGAGCATCTCCAAGAGAGCCCCATAAACCTTCCTTAAACTAAATTATTGGGATTTTAGTCAAAAAACCATCTCCAACAGAACCCCAAAACAACCCCCAACTTGATGCCATGGTTAACTAGCTGCAATTAAACATAAGAAATCAGTCAGGTTAATTTACAAGTGTTCAAACATCAATGTAATGCACTTGATGCTGATCGATTGATACAATTTCCATGATCGTGACATGACATGTTTTGTGTGTCCGTACCTGAAAGAACCCCCACTCCTCGCAGCCGTTGGCGATCTGCGCCAGGGTCTCCGCCCTCTCGGCGCCGTCCAGCTTGGAGAAGTCGATCACCGGAACAACCATGGTCGTGAGTCTTGTGACCTGGGAAGATTACTAGGTTCTGAACTGTTGCAAAAGCACGTGACGTGTTGCGTGCAGTAGCAGCAGTAGGCTTTCGTTGTTTCAGTGCAGGTTTTGCAGTTAACGGCTTGAGATGGAGAGGCCATGGATGATGGGCATGATATTTATAGTGTTAAGCCATGAATGAGCAGGTTAATTTGGTCAACACAATCGTTGGAGCTAGCTGACCTGTCATCGGTCTGGGTGTGAAGCTTCTGGGCAGCAGACGTTGGATGTTTGTGGCAACTTGATATTTGCAACACTCTATTCCCAATTTCCAGATATGCCAGAGAATGTCCCTGTCAATGTGACTTGTGAGCTAACATCAATCACATAGGCAGCAAAGCTCTCGTATCCTCCTCCGTATGGGAGCAAGTGAGAAGGCAGCAAGCTAAGAAGCAAGATGATCAGAACAGAAAATCAAATCATGGAAAACTTTGTGCAGAAGACGAAAGGTGCTACTTATATCCTCACCTAGTAATGTCTAGTTTGTTCAAGTAATCTGACATTTTTGACAGCACGTAGTCATTGGGATCTCATTCGTCTCTACCTGAACATTGCCGTAAGTAGCAAACCAAAATGTCTTCGTCTTAGATTTTACAACCACATTACTTCATAAGCCAACAATATTTTAAGAACCACACAATTTTATTGATATCATAAAACATAGTCTTTGTTTGTAATAGAGAATCATCATGACGCTGTTTGCTTAAACATCTCTTCTGCTGTTGCTTATGCATGTCCACCGTCACGAATCATCAAGCAGCAGCATGAGATTTAGAATTTGCTGAACATGCTATTTATTTGGTTGGGAAGATAAGGGGCGCCCTCATCAGACCTAACATTCCGGCACTGCTTTATTGAGAGTGAGAAATGCATTGCGCGTACCATGCGTGTCATGACACTGCACCGATTGAGACTATAAACTATTGGAACATATTCTCGTTACTCAAGGCTTCCTTCGTGGAAAATTCTTACATCCAGGTGTCATTGCACCATTCATCCCAATTAATCTTCAAAACCAACCAATACTTCGAATTCTCGGAATATATTCCCAATTTTCCAGGGCACATTCTATGGAAAACTTTGCATGTCTTCTGGCCAAATTTCCATGGGAACAATGTGCCCTTAAACTTATCGCTGCCGTGAAGGTTCGCACTAAGTAACAATAAGATTTGGAAGATCTAAAAACTTCCCTGGAAATGTTTCGTTGCATCTTATCCAAACGAATGGTCCTGGGTTTCTTAGGTCCTTATTGCTCAAGGAAAATGTGAGGGAAATCCATGGAGTTTGTGAGGCCAGAATTGGGTTCCTCCTTCCTCTGTGTGCATGTGTGCTCGTGAATTCGGATTTGTCCTTCCTTTCGTCTCGATTCTATCAGTCTGCCATCAAGTCCGTTCCATTCACAGTGGACTGAGTGTTTCTTTCCTCCTGTGTGTCTTCTGCGGGTGTGTCAAGTAATCCATCTTCAGCTGGGGACCAAATAAATTGGCCATGTGATGTGAAGCTACACTGAAGGTCTCTATTTTGGTTTTACTTCAGATGTGTACATGTACATCGCTCTTAAGCCATTATTTGTAACACAGCGATTGTTTTGGTTCATGAGGAAATCTAATTCTTTCCTGTAAAAGTGGTAATCTACAAAAGGCGCCACTGACGATACTTGATCAAGTTTATTTAGGCTTTACTTTACGAGATGTAGTTTGGTCCCTTTTTTATTTTGAGAGCTAGTTTGGACTTACCATTGCCACTTTCGTATTCTAATTTACGAATTTTGTAGCAGTACCAAATCAGAAAATGTTTTTATACTCTGTAAGTTGTTACATTTCCTCATGGCCTGCTGTAATCAGGATGGTCAACATCAAGACCTCTACAAAAGGAAACCTGCACAAGACTTTCTGCACATATTGTAAATGCAGGAGGGCGAAATAAGGCCGGGAAAGTCAAGGCAGGCAAATGTCTCCATCAACTTTTCCTGCACAGATGGTCATGTCGAACTAGGCATTAGTTCGGTCAAATTAATAAATTAATTTGTCAACTTCATATAATTTGGATGTTACTTCTTGTATCGATGTGAAAGAAAACTTTAAAAGATTATCCTTATTTCATTGAGGGTTCGCCTTCGGAATAATTTATCTTCTCTAGGTGCATTTGGACTTCTCTTGTTCTTTCCTCCATTGCATGACCAATGAAGATGCATGCATGCTCGTGCGTTTTGAACCGGTCATATAGGTACGTACGTGATCATGGCTAACCAAAACAAATAATAAGACAGTTAGCAACCTAATTGTGCATGAATTTATCATGTATGAATCAGTTGGACCTGTCAATAACTAGTGGTCATTGATTTATGTCACAGGAATTAGTCTGCGATGCAAAAGAAAATAATTAAGATATGCCGTTAGTCAGGTGTGGTTGGATTAGGAGAGGCGCCAAGCATGTGTTTAGAAGCAACACAGTTGTGAACGAATTCCAATCTTTCGGAGAACGATTCAAGAAGCACAGAGACATTGATTTCTCTACATTGTCCTTGAGCAAAACATGCTCTGACGTGATGGCGCCGAGTACTCGATCAACGGTCAGCAGTCAGCATCGTCCATGTATGCATGAACCACGATCATATAAAACTCATGGGCAAATCTTAGTTCCAAGCAACATGTTATCATACCAAAAAGGAAAATGAAACGACTTAAAAATTGTAATACTGAACTCCCCACATTATATTTCGCGCCATGCACGGGCAGGAAGGAAAACAAAAAAGGAAAGCTATATTTACATATAAAAAGTGAGAAGAAGAAATAGAGCATCTCCAAGAGAGCCCCATAAACCTTCCTTAAACTAAATTATTGGGATTTTAGTCAAAAAACCATCTCCAACAGAACCCCAAAACAACCCCCAACTTAACCTCCCTTAAACTAAATTATTGGGATTTTAGTCAAAAAAACCATCTTCAACAGAACCCCAAAACAACCCCCAACTTATTCATAGTCCCTAAACTCCTCTCATTTGTAGCTAAAAACAGGAGAAGAATTGGGGCCCCATTTCTTCTTTTTTCACTAGAATTAATGCTTTTGTGGCCCCAAATGCTGATGTGGCCCAATCAAAATTGTTTTGATCCACTTTTAGGGAGGAACTATTGGAGGAAGGATGAAAAAATGCCCCTCATAATTTTTTGGCTGCTCCTTAAAACAAGTTTATGGGGCCAATTTTATGAGGTTCTCTTGGAGATGCTCTAAATGCCTTTGCATGCCCCTTTCGTTATATTATAAAGAGGATTTGGGTTGGGTGTATATTTAAAAACCTTAGGGTCACCTCAAAAAAAATGCTACAGAGCCGACTGTATTTGCCCGACCGTGATACGATCGAACAACGGCAAACCAACCTTCTGACGTACACACTGTTAGTCCTTCATAATCCTTATTACGCTGGTGGCAAACTCCGTCTACATGTTTTCTACACCTCAAACCCTCTTTAGAAATGAACTGTTTTTTTTCAAAATTAGGGCTCGTTTTGGAAAATCAGTTCATTTTATTGAACTAAAGAGGGTTGGAGACGACCCTAAGTTCTCTGATTTATACCCGAGATTTGGGACTGGTGTAAGAGATGAGAAGGGAGTTTGCTGTTACCAACAACGCAGGTTATCTTCTGTCCTTTTTTTTTCAAGAAGTGAGGAAGGGAGGCCAGCCTCTACTTTGATTGCTTTAAACAAATGTTTTATGTACAATGCGAGTATGAGGAAAGAAAATAAATGGAGAAAAAAATGCAAAAAGAAAAATAAGAAAGAAAAATCCCCCCTCCCCAAGAAAATTGCACTAACCAAATATGTTTACATGATTTTTTTTGGTCAAGATTTATAGAATTTGGCCCCTACTATAAAAGAAAAATCAACTCATATATTTTCATGGCCCCTCCCATCTTCAAATCCTGACTCTGTCATTTGAGAGAAGTACCCTGACTTTGTGGATTCGGGAAGTAAATGTGAAACTGCATCTTGTCTTGTGCAACTTGCGTATAGTAAAATACCATAAGCGTAGGTTTACCACTAAAATCTCTCCTAAGTTCATAAAAAGAATATACTAGATTTGGATACTATTTTGATTGACATGCAAATAGAGGAAATCTACACAGTTCCCCTCAGACCGTGGCTCATAAACTCATTCACTTTGCAACTCATATCATAGTTTCAGTTTGTGCTAATTGTCCCTACATGTGAATTTTATCACCTTCTAAATCCCTTCAAGGGGAAGGCTAAGGAAACAGAGCCTGCGTCAATCTTTTTCTAGAACGTGCTATGCACATTTTTGTTACGAAGAAATCATATCATAAAATTGTTGGTGCATATATGTGCATGCACGTCCATTGTGGCTATTTCATTCTTTTTTGAAGCAATGGCTATTTCTTTCTTATTCGAAAACCACCTAGCTAATCTCTCCTAGGTTGGATCTCTTTTTGTTTTTAAGATGCAGGAGACAAAGTTATGTTGAGGGCATCAAACCACCCATCGCATATCAATCTAGCATGTTATCAGTTTCAACTTGCAGATACGACAATGTCTTTACTGAAAACCTCAAGAAACATGAGGGTGTATTCGCGGCATATACATTGAGAAAAAGACAAGTGAGCAAAGTGGAAAACTAGGTGATGGAGATGCACTTGGCCCAATCCTCCTAGACTGAAGCGGTATATGAATTCATTTTATTGCCCATTTAAAATGTAGTGTTTTCTTGTAATAGGTGCATTTTCTCGACCATTTGCTGCCGCCAATGATAGTTTGCAGTTACAAACACACCAAATCTAAGAGGCACTTCCTCTCTCTCTTCTTTTTTTTTTACATTTTGTAATAATAAGATGCGGACAAATTAAATAAGTCAGCCCCCCCCCC
>LAPY01003164.1:3817-20471 GCA_000970635.1 Eragrostis tef | reverse complement strand
GGGGCGGCGCGGCGCCGCCAGCCCGCCACCAGCTTCGCACACTCGCTCGCAAGGGAGAACGGGAGGGGAGAGAAGGCCGCGGAGGGCAGTAATGGCGTGGTCGCCGTGCGGGGAAGAAGAGGGCGCGGCAATCTCACCGGCGCCGGCGCGCAGCAGTCAACCCTAGCTCTCTCGCCAGTTCGCCCCGACGCTCGCTCGCCCTCTGTTCGCAATGGCAGAAAGCTTTGTTTTTTTTCTTCCAACAAGCCGTTCGACTTGGGCCTTGGGCTGGGTGGGAATGGGGTGGAGGTGGTTCGCGACCAAAATCTCAGGGTGGGCCGCGGCCCACCCTGTCCACCCTATAGCTCCGCCACTGTGATCTTGATTAGACAAGGTTTGAGAGAAAGCAGGCACACTTTTGTCCCACTTGTGGGTAAGAAAAGTACGTGCTCTGGAGCAACTGCACGCACCGATGTAGACCGAACCACACACACACAGAGAGTAGTTGCAAAGGACAGAAGGGAGCCCATCAACAGCAAAAGCTTATAAACACAAAAAATTGGGACTTTTCATACTACTGCAGGAAAGAGCCATGCTAAAAGGATATGCTGTCCGCAGAACCCATGCTGTCTGTTTGGTCTCACAGGTGCATCAGTGAAACCACACACAGAGAAGGCGACACCATATCTTTCAACTCGCAGCTGCAAAAAGAAGAAAAGAAAAAAGAAAAGAAGGAAATCATACCACTATATACAGCTCACATATAGCTCCAAAACCGAAGAGAAATATTCAGGTCCCTGGATTGCGGGCAAGAATACTTGCAAATGTCAACATCCCAATCAACTTGCACGATTGATGCACACTCAACAGTATAAAATTTGATTGTCAACAACTTCGGACAGTAAGTAAACGATAGTTCCTCTTCCTTTTTTCGCACAACTACGAGTGCATGCACGTACCCAGAACAAAACGGCAATAACACCGAGTCAACAAGTGCGGTTTTTGTCAACCCGGATAATCGGATGAACTGCTGCAACTGAATGAATGGCTCCTGAGAAACATGAACACGGAGAGTTAGGAGGCACGACAGCAAGAACACACATGGCTCCTGGTTTAGGTCTAGTACACAAACCAAACACACCTCAAGTTGGGTCTAGTACACAAACCAAACACACCCTAAGTGGATCAACAACAGTAAAAGAGACGGCTATCCTGTTGGTCTCATCCACGGTGGTCCCGTGTGGCCGGCGTGCGAGATAGGTGGAAGTGGAACCATTCCATACGCCACCTCCTCCCTTCCGGCAACGACCACCACACCACACAAATGTATGTACCTGCGTAAGCCAAGGAGGCGCCCATCACCACTTGCTCGGATAAGCGTGCGCTCCTGCCCCTGTCCTCGACGCACGACCCCCACAACATCAGCTGCGACCACGCTAGCCTGATAGACGCACAAGAGAAGAAGACATGAGAGCAAAACACGCACTTGCGTGACAAATCCATCCTCTGTATAAATAGAATCCGTAATATGTCACGTGCGGACCTCCAAGCCATACACGGGCACACCTAGTCACCAAAGCGCATGCGTCTCCGGGGGACAGAGGCAAAAGCGCTGCTGGATAAAAAGGAGAGCTGTATGGGACAAAAGAAGAAAGCCTAGAAAACAACAGCCCGCAAGCAGCTCGAGGCACCAGGGCTCGCAGTACAAAAGCCTAGGTACAATTCCGCAAGCTCGAGCTAGCCGCTTCCATCTGGCCACTTCCCACCTGGGTTCTGGAAGCTAAGGTTTGCACCTGTTATCATCTCCTGCCGATGTCTCCGCGAATGATAGTAGCTTTTGGCTGGAGATGAAGAGTCTCTGCTGCTTTTGCTGGTTTTAGAAGTTGCCGGTTGTTGTTTCCTTGCCTGAAATGGTTTGAACGTGACCTGGTTTCATATGTGATTGACTTTGAATCCATGCTCGGATGAAAAGATGTATTATGCGCTTCCCCTTCTTCTGCTCAAAATGACTTGCTGAGAGTAGGTTCCGTTTCAAACAAGACTCAGTAGTGCTGTCTTGTTGCTGAATTAAGCAAGCTCCATGTTCCATTTTCCTTGCCTTGCCTGAAGTGAGTTCTTCTGATCTTAAGAGTCCCCTTTTTCCGTGCTTTGTCTTCTGGATGTTCGCTTTGACCTCAGCATATGCTTCCTTTTTGTTTATTTGTCACGTACCCGCTTTCTCCTGCTTAAGTTGAGTGGAGAACTAAACTTTCTAGCAGCTGGACACCTAATAATTTATCATCCTAGGTGGTATTTATTTGGACTCTTGAAACCTCAAGTTCCTGAGTAAGCTCCCGGTGAACAAGTCCTATGGAAGACTCTGAAAAGAGCGAAGCCCTTCCTCAGCTGCTAGATCTAATCCCGGATGAGAGAGAATGGAAGGCAATGGACGCACAAGGCCAAGGGAGATCAAGAAACACAGACTTTGGGAGTGAGGATGGCAAGAAACTAGAGCTAAAACTCGGCCTTCCTGGTCTCATAGAAGAAGAGATTAAAGCACTGTCAAGGGATGAAGGGCTACAGCAAGAGAACCCGGCTCTCTCTCTTGGCTACTTCCCTAAACCTTCAAAAGCTGCCCCCGGCACGACGACAACTGGGACAAAGAGGGGATTTTTGGACACTGTTGAGCCCAAAACAGAAGGTAAGTAGCAGCTTTTCAGTACTCTTGAGCTCTTGATTACTAATAACCAGATGCAGGAAACAACAATAGAACTACTGAACAAAAATATACTCGTTTGTTCTGTTGTCCAAAGGTCATCACGAGCAGAAGCAGCAGCCGAGAGCAAGATGTGGGGATGAACTAGCACTGGAGGAAAAGATAGCAGCTGCCAGTGAGAGAAAGAAAGGATGCTGCACACCACCGTCATCACATGCCCCTACTGCTCCATCTGTGCGCAACAACGGCAACAGACCACAAGCCCAGGGAAGGTAATGATAGCCACAGGAGGCACTTTTGCTATCCTTTCTGTTCTCAGACAACGATGATATATTCTCGTTTATTGCCGCATACACTGCACTGACTAAGAATTACATATTTGCATATATCATTGTTCTCTCATGCTTTCCAGAATTTGCACTGTCCTTTCCTCTGGACATTCTGAATTGAATGTTGAATTGAATGTGACATGCAATTAATTTAACTGTACTAAGTCAAAACAAATGCAAGCCCTTAAGGACTTAAATTCTCAGTTTTAAAAAGTACGCTTCACTAGGTAAAATAATAGCAGTACCTCTTAAGAAAAGAAGGTCCGCTTTTACTCAAAGTCTTCAATTACTTTTTGAAATCGGTATCTTTCCGGCAATTTTTATTGTTTTCTCAGTTTTTTTTTCTTTTTCTTTTTTGAAAAAAAAACATTTTGGTATAGGTTCGCAACCTTGAGCATTTGTTCGTTCTGGAATATGGTCATCAATTCATCATGGTATTATTGTTAGCACAATTCCAGAATTAAAAAAGGAATTATTATTAACTACAGCATAAGACATGTATAGCTACTATTGAAATATTCAGCTACGTTAGTTCACAAAATAACTCACCAGTGCTCTAATTTGATGATGTAGAGGGGCTTCAGCTCCAGTGGTAGGTTGGCCTCCAATTCGATCCTTCAGGAGAAATCTTGCTAACAGCAGTTCATCCAAACAACCTCCTGAACCACAAAATGGCGAAACTAGCACGAAGGCGAAACTCACCTGCAAGAAGAGTCCTCTCGTAAAAATCAACATGGATGGGATCCCTATTGGAAGGAAAGTAGACCTTGCAGCCTGTGACAGCTATGAGAGGTTATCTGTGGCTGTTAAAGTGCTTTTTCATGGTTTTCTTGAAGGTACATGCCAACATTCAGCTCAAGCAAAACTAAAACAATTCTTTTTTGGTGCCCGTGCACCCGAACCACCCGGTTGCATCTACTTTCCCCTCTAATAGTTGTGTTTTCCTAAGTTGCAGCTCAAAAGGATACATCTAGTGCTCAAAGTGCACAAAACAGAGCAGATGAAAAAATATTTTCTCAATTATTGGATGGATCTGGTGAATATACTCTAGTTTATGAAGACAATGAAGGAGACAGGATGCTTGTTGGGGATGTGCCATGGAAGTAAGCTTGCATATTACTTTGCCATGTACAGCTTAACTGCATCTTAACAATTTACCAGTATTTTATACCTGAATTGAATTCACCATTTTTTCATTAAAATTTCGAGGCACCATATATTATTATTGTTTTGCAAGTATAAAAGAAACAACTGTTTTTGTCACACCATCTAAACTCTTTACACATTAATCTTGCAGTGAATTTGTCTCAACTGCTAAAAGGCTGAGGGTTCTGAGGAGCTCAGAACTTTCTCGTGGCCTGGTAAGCACAAACCACTTCAAGTTCTGTCCAAATCTTTATTCTGTTCAGAAAAGATTTCAATGACAAGTTTGATTACCCAAAGCTGAGCCCGAGGTTAATTTTAATATAATTTTCATTACTACAGATTGGAGCGGCTCCTAGAAGAACAGCAAATTGCTAAGACGGTGGCTATTTTTCAACCCCTAGGAATGAGTCAAAACTGAAGCTGGTCCGTTCTTCTTTAGGGATGATGCCTATTTTTTTGCCTGCAGAGATTAATCTAACGAGATGAACCGGCTTATTCGAGATGCGTTGAAATACGCAGGCTATTTTGTAAATTAGGCAACCATTTTAATGCCATAGGTATCGTGACAATTCTAAATAGTTTGAGAATCAGTCATTTAAGAGAGTTCATATGTAGGCTCAACCGCTCAAGGCTCACCCCTGTAAAATTGCTTGTCCTGTGTGATAAACTTGTATTAAGCATCATTGTAATCTGAAACACAAATCTAATGTCCGTATTACAATAGTTAGGTAGCACCAGGTTAACGAAGAGGACATATTGTCCTCATTGCATCATGGCATCTATGGAGTAAAAAGTTCATGTGGAGTTTGCAACTATTGAGTCTCGATCGCACAAACGACAACGAGAATGAACAAGGTCAATCCCTATCCTACTGACTCCTTAAGCATTTTGCCACAGGCATCATAAATAAACATGATATAATACTGAACTGCCGAAAGTAAAGCATGCGTCAAATGCCACAGGCTATTGGGTGACAAATCGCTCTGATGTGCCAATAGTGACAGGATTGTGACAGCATACAAGAGGGGCAATTTGTCATCCTGTGGTTGCTTGTAAAGCTACGCAATGAACGCTACATCTTGTTCTTACGCGGGGTATATAACATTATCCGGTCCATTAATACTCTCACACACTATGGCACCATTTGCCAAACCTCGAAGTTATCTCCAAGCTTCCCTAGTGGCCATATCCCCATGGCTCTCAAAGAAGTCAAGACTAACAGGAGTTGGCACCGGTTTTCTCGCATGATAGAAAGAACACATCAAAGGACTATACTGCATACCAACCTTGCATGATGTCTTATCACTCTCCTTGACTTCTGAGAAGTACAACAGTAGTAGCCAAACTACGCATCATGCAAAATTCAGTGAAGCAACTTTCACTATTTATGTACAGTTTTGGCCATTAAAAACTACTCCGTATTTATGTGCAGTCCAGTAGAATAACTAAGTAGCAAAATGAAAGCATGAAATTCTGATGTACAATTAGGATATAACAAGAGGATTAAATTTAAGGATTACTATTCCCTCCATCCAGAAATATAAGCATTTCTGGGTTTAGTCAAAATCAAATATTCTCAACTTTGACTGTAAATAGTGAAAAAGTCTTTAAGATTGAGAACATAAAAATGATGTTACTAGATTCATCATGAAACCAACTATCATAAAGCACACTCTTTCTATTTAAAATAACTTATTTGTTATAAATATAGTTGGTCAAAACTGAAAAAAATTGACTTTGACCAAACCCAGAAATGCTTATATTTCTGGACAAACGGAGTAAAAGAAAACAGGAACTACAAAAATGTATATGTATATCTGGCTTTCTGAGGATTACCTGAAAATGGAAAGGAAAAGGTTCACACAAACTTGAAGCGCCCTCAGCACAACCAAGTAGTGACTTCTCTTTTTGTCCTCAGTACATAAGTCGTGCCTTTGTGAAGATATAAATTATAAAATATGACACCACCCCCTCGTCAATTCAATCTCTTAGTTGATAGAACTTGACTGCCACACTTATTGACTATTAAGTAAAAGACTGGTGACAAGATTCAAACTTAGGTGACCACTTGACTGCCACACTTAGACTACTCCCTCCGTTCTTTTTTATATGACGCCCGTTAGCACAAATTTGAGCTAATGAACGTCATATAAAAAAGAATGGAGGGAGTATAATATAAGAGATGGGTGACTGGTGACAAGACTTCATAGTTTCCCATGTGAAGGAACAAACATATCAAACACTATTTGTAATGGGCTTCCAGTTTCCATAGGATAATAGGCTTCTATTTTTTTTATTACTGGCACCTTATGACTATTACCTGCATTCTCTACTGAAGTGTGATGTGTTAAGTAAAACATAAGAATTCACTTTATGTCCCATCAGAACAATTCAATGTTTCAAAAATTAAGCATGAAAGCTTAGCTAGTCTCGCAGTTTAAAAATTTAAAAATAAAAATCCTTAGCTAGTCTTTAGGTTTTTGTTCATCTGCTGGCATGTTGTGAATATGACTTGTCCTCTCAACTCAACTGTGATCTGTAAGTAAACTAATTGAATTAAATGTTTGACAATTGAAAATTAAGATCTATTCTTTCTTTTATAAAAGGAAACAATGTAATCAGTGTCGCATTAGTACACCCCCTCGATTCCTAGGAATGGACAGCCGCTTAACCACTCAAAGGGAACACCAGCAACCTGCAATTTATCAGAACGTGGTGAGGGTAATGTTGTTATAGTCTGTGACTGAGTTAATTTCACATAGGTTTCAAATTGTAGTCATGCTGCAAGTATCAAGCTTAAGTGTAGCCAGCTTCCATTGAACTGCTTGTAGTTGTGATTTTCTACCTTGGCCGCCTAATCTGCCATGCTGTTGAAATAAAAGTGGACCTAAAATTTCGAACATATGAGGCAAGAAACCAAGGTGGTACACAGCGATTGGCCGCAAACCCCATTTCATGTCTATTAATATTGGTATTCGATTTAACCATGCACCATCGAACATGCAATAGTGCTGCTATAAATCAAGTTACAACTGGAAAAAAAAAACACTAGAGATCGTTAACACCCTTAAGCAGAATTCAGATTCATTTAAGTCACCTCCTTTGAACTTCAGTCAACAGTCTAGCAACTATAATGGCTTTGGATTTCCTAGGTCTGCACTAGCTATGTACTTTTCTTGATTTTCAGCGTGTATAATACATTTCATCAATATTCTTAGTACTGAGAAACAATGCTCTATTACATGCTAATGTCAAATGCAGAAAGAAAAGAAACATGTTTTGACACCATCGGGGGTATAAGAAGGGCACCATAGGTTTGTTGAATGAACCTGATGGGAAAGAAAGTTTAAATCAAGTCCACAAAATCTTTGTACCGCCAAAGACAGAAATGCATATTTCACTACAATAACATTGGGCCAATGGACTATACAAGGTACACATTTAAATCAAGTCCATATAATATTTGTACCACCAAGGACAGAAATGCATATTTCACTACAATAACATTGGGCCAATGGACTATACAAGGTACACATTTAAATCAAGTCCATATAATATTTGTACCACCAAGGACAGAAATGCATATTTCACTACAATAACATTGGGCCAATGGACTATACAAGGTACACATTTAAATCAAGTCCATATAATATTTGTACCACCAAGGACAGAAATGCATATTTCACTACAATAACATTGGGCCAATGGACTATACAAGGTACACAAAGGTAAAGCCCACTCGCTCGACTAGAAAGGCTACAGCAAACAAAATAATTTGAAGACTAAACTTCCTCCAGACTTTTCTGCCGGCAAAATCACTAACCCTATCTATTAATTTCATTTGGACTTCTTAGCGCAGAACCATGGGGGCGATCTTCCATCACCTGTCTTTTTTTTACTGTCAGCATAGATCCATATAATGTGTTTTCCTTTTTCCTAAATAATGTATCCAAGAAAATAGGTTGAATCATTCCCAATTCACCCGAAGATAAAAGATGTACAGGACCAATACTGGATACCATCAGGGTATGGAAACATAAGAGTAATGGATGGTGGGTTGGGATGTATGAAATGTGAATAATTAGTGGTTGTGTTCAGTTGATTTAATTAGCATTTTTCATGTTTCAATAACAAGAACTTATTTGAATAAAAAGAAGTTAACTATGAATTATAAAATATGTATACATAATTACATGTATTTAATAATAAAAAGAATTGTTCAAACCGCCCACCATTAGACAGCAAAATGAATAGGATCAGTAACCTGAAGTAAAAGGTGTGGTGATATTGTGATACGCGGCCCAAAAGATTATACAGGAATGTTTCCTAGTACTATATCAGGCAGCTGATCCAGTAATATTAAAAAAAAGTAGCCACTCATATCTAAAATAGACACAGATACAGATATGATAAAGGTAAGGAATAATGATCTTGTAGCAGGGAATCATCTCTCTTTTTTCCCATCCTACTCGAGATACTGACCAGACTGAAATGCAAGTTAAGGCAGGAAAAAGGGGTGGAAAATCAATAAGCCTGATGACACAAAGGTCTTTCTCAAAGAAGTAATGATCTATCAAACAATCAAAGCATGAAACAGAAACTCACGCAGACCTCAGGGAGCAATTGTGACAACTATGATATGTGCGAACCATGAACTACCCTTACATAATAGCAACGCTAGACTTATCACTTACAGGGCAGGCATCTTTTCCAGCCAGATGATAAAGCAAAACTCCAGCTGCAACACTAACATTTAAACTCTCCACTGCAAGAAATGATTTCAAACCTGGATCACCAGAATAATTATCACCTTCTTCCACAACATCTGTATCTGCATCTGCTCCTACGACCAATCCATCAGCATTTCCAGGAATCTTGACCAGGTCCGTGCAGGACCGCTCAACCAGGGGTCTCAGACCAGTGCCTTCGCTCCCCAACACAAGAATGGTCGGCACCCCTGTGTTTACCTCAGAGAGTGGGACGGCTTTGGGAGCAATGGTACCGCCAAGGACTCGCCACCCATTTTCAGCTGATGAAGACAAGAACTGCATCATGTTTCTGCAGGAAAGCAACTCGATCAACTCAAGCGAGCCTGCGCTAGCTTTGCTCACCACTCCACTTAGTGGAGCCGAGTTCTTAGCACACAACACAACACCCTCAGCGCCGAAGTAGTAGGCAGACCTAATTATGGCTCCCAAATTCTGAGGATCCATAACCTCATCCAAGGCTAGCCAGACTGGCGCCTTTCCACCATCCACCCTGACTGGATCCAGCTCCGTAGTGCTCACCATTTCCAAGGGTGATGCATCAAGAACCAGGCCTTGGTGTGGCCTATTATCCACCATCATGTTCAGGTCATGCTTTGATGTTTCGATAACCTTAAGCCCGATCTTCTCTGCCATTCGCAGAACTTTATCGACTGCCTTCTTGTCCTTCTTCTTCTTGTTACTCCCGCTCAAATCCATACCTTCCTGTGTGTACAAAGCATAAAACTCCCTCCTCCCAGACATGAGCGCTGCAAGGACCGGCCCAACGCCGTAAACACCTTGCCCCGCCATTTTCGGCACCGTTGATTCCCCTGCCTCCTTCCAGGTCTTCTTCCCCCAATTCTCCTGCTTATTCCACTGCTTCACATCTGGCCTGTCAAAACTATCTCTCCTAAACCGCTCACCGCCACGTGACCCTCCATCCCTGCCCCTCTCACCACGGAACCCGCCATCCCTCCTTCCATCCCTGCCCCTCTCACCACGGAACCCGCCATCCCTCCCGACGACTCGTTGGTAACTGTCCTTGCTCCTTCCCCATTTGGTATTATCAATCGGCTCATCAACATCATCATCCCTAATCGCCACCTTGTTGGAAACCCTGTCCTCCGACAACTCTCTTCGCGCGTACTGGTCGTCTCTAGAGAAGAACTTCTCTGCTGAGGCCTCCCATGAGGAGGAACGGGCGGCGCTGGTCCTTGCCGCTGGGGCGCCGCTATTTTCACCTTCGGAGGCAAGCCAGGGAAGGGCTCTCCCGCCGCCGACCGACGCGGACCCGTCTGGCGCGGTGGAGAACGCAACCCTAGCTCCGAGCCCGAAGAGAGAGGGGTCGCCGGGGCAAGAGGCGGCCCCGGTGCTCGCGCGCGTGGTGGCGGTCGGATGACGCGCGAGCGAGGAGGCCGAGGCCCTAGAGAAGTAGCCGGCGCGAAGGAGGCCGGCGAGCATGGCGCGACGAGGCGAGGACGCCGCCGCCGTGAGGAGCGGTAGTGGGTAGGACTTGGAGAGGCCGCAGTGGAGCATGGCCGCGGCGGGGGAGCGTAGTAGGGTTTTGGAGGCGGGGATGAGAAGGACGGAGTTCGGTTTGAGGGTGAGGGGTTTGGGTGGGCGGTGCGCGCCACTCGTTCGACGAAATGCCGCCTCCGGGATGACGATTGACTCGGTATTTGCTCCGCAGGATGAAGGGACGAAAAGCGGGATACTTTAATTTTAATAAAGACCTCTAACTTTCACCGTTTATCCAAACAAGTCTTCGTTCTATGTGATTTTTGCAATCGAGTCCCCTTTTAAGTACAAACTTCAAATAAGAGCATCTCCCGCAGGATGCTTACCATTCCGAAGCACAAAAATACCAGCCTAAACAAAGTGATAGGTAAGTGTTACGGAGCTAGAATTCACACCAAACAAACAGAGCATTATTTGTTCTATAATTTATCCTCCTCGACCGTCAATTGCTGCATCGTACGGTTACTAATCCCACCCATCCACTGAGATCGCCGCAGGACAGCCGCTCAACGAGATCGCCGCAGGACAGCAATCTCGCGGAGCTAACGGGCCATAGCGCCTGTGAAGCACCCTTCCACTGCTCTGTTTCTTCGTGATTTCGCCGTCTTGGAGCAGGCTCAGATGTCAGTCGGTTGTTAGGGGAGGCGATTAAGCCGGCATGCCTGGCCGCGCTTACCTGCCTGCCGTCGTGCCCGGAGCTTCCGAGCGCGAGCTCCAGAACGTCGAACAGCCCACACACCACTGCTGCAACAAAGAATGTATGCCGCCGTTACTCCAGTACGTCAAGCAGTTTCCTCCGGTTGTTCCCTCAAGTTTACTATATATGATTTGTTCAGTCGTCATGCGTGCTAGGTGTTTGTTGTTTTGCCTGACAAGAGCAATTTCTGGCCTTGCCCCCACAAGGCCAAAACACCGTCAGACTATTTAGATGCTCACTTGGAAGTTGGAATATTTAGAGATCCCAATCGCTGTGCTAATGCCCATAATACAGGCCATGGACCGAACCTGTTTCCCGCGATGTGCTTGGCGTTCTGAAGTATAATTTTGGTTTACATGTGTTAGCCCCCTTTGATTCACTGCAATTTATTTTCTTAGCATGTTAGACTTTGTTTAGTTCATGATTATATGTTTATACAATACATCTTCCTGCATGTGTAAGAGAGCAAATGAATCTTAATGAAGGCGACAGATGCATACAAAAGTGGTAAAATATTTGGTATCGTAAATGTATTTGGTGTTTGACTATTTGTCACCCACATTAGCAAAAAGAAACTACTACTCAGATGCTCTTAAATGGCTTTCTGAATGGGTTCTGCTCGCAGGTCTATCTTCATGTTTGGTGCAGGAATTTTTTGGATTTTGACAAGGTTGTCTCTTTTGAAACAGGAAACAAGTTTCTAGTGTAATCTTCAAAGATAGTCAAGATGGTTATGTTCACGGTTGAAGAGATGCGCAAGATTATGGATAAGAAGAATAATATTCGTAACATGTCTGTCGTTGCTCATGTGGGTCATGGTACGTGCACCTATAACCTTTGATAGAACTAGTAATATCAATTAACACTTTCCATTTGCATGGAGGAATAATATTAGTATTTGCTTACATTGCCATGAAATTTGTGTAGTTGATGGCTGTAGCCTATAGCTATTTTTTTGTACTTTCATTTATAACAGGGTTCTACATTTGCTAATGCTATGCACTTACTTCACTGCTTTTTTTTAATTTTTGAGGACTGTACATTAGGGGAAGCCCCCTACTGTGGTAGTATTTATTAATATTTAGTAATTAAAAACGAACTGTACAAGGCCAAGGCCAAAACCTGCTTATTTTTATTCAGAATCTTCCGGTAACTTTAACCTCTATAGTCCATGCAAGCTTTCATGATGCTTAAACTATGATTCATTGTTAAAAAAATGTAAGTTCATGTTGTGGTTATATAGTCGTTATTCTCTGCAGGCAAATCTACACTTACAGATTCCCTTGTGGCTGCTGCGGGGATTATAGCCCAGGATGTATCTGGTGATATTCGAATGACTGATGCTTGTGCAGATGAAGCAGAACGTGGTATTACGATAAAATCCACTGGTATATCTCTTTGTTATGAGATGAGTGATGATTCACTCAAGAGTTACAAGGGTGAAAGAGATGGAAATGAATACCTGATCAACCTTATTGACTCACCCGGCCACGTTGATTTTTCTTCAGAGGTCACAGCTGCACTTCGTATAACTGATGGTGCTTTGGTAGTGGTTGACTCAATTGAGGGCGTCTGTGTGCAAACTGAAACTGTGCTCCGTCAAGCCCTTGGTGAGAGGATTAGGCCTGTACTCACTGTGAACAAGATGGATAGATGTTTCCTTGAGCTTCAAGTTGATGGTGAGGAAGCCTATCAAACTTTCTCCCGTGTCATTGAGAACGCCAATGTTATTATGGCAACATACGAAGATGCACTCCTTGGTGATGTCCAGGTCTATCCAGAAAAGGGAACTGTTGCTTTCTCTGCTGGTTTGCACGGTTGGGCTTTTACTCTGTCTAACTTTGCGAAGATGTATGCATCCAAGTTTGGAGTTGATGAATCTAAGATGATGGAGAGGCTTTGGGGTGAAAATTACTTTGACCCATCCACAAAGAAATGGACCAGCAAGCATACTGGTTCTGCTACTTGCAATAGAGGTTTTGTTCAGTTCTGCTATGAGCCCATCAAGCAAATCATCAATACCTGCATGAATGATCAGAAAGATAAGTTGCTGCCAATGCTGCAGAAACTTGGAATTAACATGAAGTCCGATGAGAAGGACCTAAGAGGAAAGGCTTTAATGAAACGTGTTATGCAAAATTGGCTTCCAGCCAGTAATGCACTTCTTGAGATGATGATATACCACCTTCCTTTGCCAGCAAAAGCCCAAAAGTATCGTGTGGAGAACCTTTATGAGGGACCCCTTGATGATATTTATGCATCTTCCATCAGGAAATGTGATCCAGAAGGTCCTCTTATGTTGTATGTTTCTAAAGATAGCCCAGGATGTATCTGGTGATATTCGAATGACTGATGCTTGTGCAGATGAAGCAGAACGTGGTATTACGATAAAATCCACTGGTATATCTCTTTGTTATGAGATGAGTGATGATTCACTCAAGAGTTACAAGGGTGAAAGAGATGGAAATGAATACCTGATCAACCTTATTGACTCACCCGGCCACGTGGATTTTTCTTCAGAGGTCACAGCTGCACTTCGTATAACTGATGGTGCTTTGGTAGTGGTTGACTCAATTGAGGGCGTCTGTGTGCAAACTGAAACTGTGCTCCGTCAAGCCCTTGGTGAGAGGATTAGGCCTGTACTCACTGTGAACAAGATGGATAGATGTTTCCTTGAGCTTCAAGTTGATGGTGAGGAAGCCTATCAAACTTTCTCCCGTGTCATTGAGAACGCCAATGTTATTATGGCAACATACGAAGATGCACTCCTTGGTGATGTCCAGGTCTATCCAGAAAAGGGAACTGTTGCTTTCTCTGCTGGTTTGCACGGTTGGGCTTTTACCCTGTCTAACTTTGCAAAGATGTATGCATACAAATTTGGAGTTGATGAGGCTAAGATGATGGAGAGGCTTTGGGGTGAAAATTACTTTGACCCATCCACAAAGAAATGGACCAGCAAGCATACTGGTTCTGCTACTTGCAATAGAGGTTTTGTTCAGTTCTGCTATGAGCCCATCAAGCAAATCATCAATACCTGCATGAATGATCAGAAAGATAAGTTGCTGCCAATGCTGCAGAAACTTGGAATTAACATGAAGTCTGATGAGAAGGACCTAAGGGGAAAGGCTTTAATGAAGCGTGTTATGCAAAATTGGCTTCCAGCCAGTAATGCACTTCTTGAGATGATGATATACCACCTTCCTTTGCCAGCAAAAGCCCAAAAGTATCGTGTGGAGAACCTTTATGAGGGACCCCTTGATGATATTTATGCATCTTCCATCAGGAAATGTGATCCAGAAGGTCCTCTTATGCTGTATGTTTCTAAAATGATTCCAGCATCTGACAAAGGGAGGTTCTATGCTTTTGGTCGTGTCTTCTCAGGTAAGGTTTCGACTGGCATGAAGGTTCGGATCATGGGTCCAAACTATGTCCCAGGACAGAAGAAAGATCTTTATGTTAAGAATGTCCAAAGAACTGTTATCTGGATGGGAAAGAAGCAGGAATCAGTGGGAGATGTTCCTTGTGGCAACACTGTTGCTATGGTTGGTCTGGATCAGTTCATCACGAAAAATGCTACACTGACAAATGAGAAGGAAGTCGATGCTTGCCCAATCAAAGCAATGAAGTTTTCAGTATCCCCTGTTGTGCGTGTTGCTGTCCAGTGCAAGATTGCCTCTGACCTTCCCAAGCTTGTTGAAGGTTTGAAACGTCTGGCCAAGTCAGATCCTATGGTTCTCTGCACCGTTGAAGAGTCTGGTGAGCATATTATTGCTGGGGCTGGAGAGCTCCACCTTGAAATTTGTTTGAAGGATCTACAGGAAGATTTCATGGGTGGTGCTGAAATTACTGTTTCCCCTCCTGTTGTCTCCTTTCGTGAGACTGTTCTTGAGAAATCTTGCCGAACTGTTATGAGCAAGTCTCCAAACAAGCACAACCGCTTATACATGGAAGCCCGTCCCCTAGAAGAGGGAATTCCTGAGGCCATTGATGAGGGTCGCATTGGCCCACGTGATGATCCCAAAGTACGCTCCAAAATCTTGTCTGAGGAGTTTGGTTGGGACAAGGTGGTAGTCGATATGTGTAAGGGAGTACAGTATCTTAATGAAATCAAGGATTCTGTTGTGGCTGGTTTCCAATGGGCGTTGAAAGAAGGCGCACTGGCTGAAGAGAACATGCGCGGCATTTGTTTTGAGGTATGTGATGTTGTCCTCCATTCGGATGCAATTCATAGAGGTGGTGGGCAGATTATTCCGACAGCGAGAAGGGTCATCTATGCTTCTCAGCTCACTGCAAAGCCAAGGCTTCTCGAGCCTGTGTACTTGGTGGAGATCCAAGCACCTGAGAATGCACTTGGTGGAATTTACAGTGTTCTGAACCAGAAGAGAGGGCATGTGTTTGAGGAGATGCAGATCCCTGTTATTGAGTCATTTGGGTTCACCTGGCCAGGCGTTTCCTCTCTGTGTCTTTGATCATTGGGAAATGCTATCTGCCGATCCTTTGGAGCCTGGCACACAGACAGCTAACCTTGTCTTGGACATACGCAAGAGAAGGGACTGAAGGAGCAGATCACACCTCTCTCCGAATATGAGGACAAACTCTAGATACTTGATCATGTATGTCCTGTTTGTATCACTTTATAGCTGCGGTCATATACTCCCAACAAATAAAATATATACTCCTGATAGCCTCCGTTTCACAGTATTCTACTTAGATATTGTACTGCCATAATATAATGATATTTTGAAGGTGTTTCAATGAACTACTGTACGCTTATACATGTTAAGCTGGGGCTGTCTTAGAGTATGCTGGTCCAGTGCTAACAGCATTTGATATTGGCTTTGATATGTGCAATCAGCTTGTTACATTGTCTCATTGTTTGAATCATTGTATTTGATTCAAGCAATTTATAACTTCAGCATTGTTGGTGTTGAGGTTACATGATCAGAAGCAATGTTTATACCAGGGGTTGAGTACTATGAAATATTTTGGTACCCAAGCTGAATTTGGAATATTTCCATTTATTTTCATTACCATAGCTGATCAATGGCATTACAGTTGACTGAAAAATTATACAGAACTAGCTATGGACAAGGAAACACCGCCTTGTTTGCACAGATCTTATTTGAATCCGTAGCCACTGCAAGTGGTAAAACTAGGCAAAAGCATTCAAACCGGCTTAAGTTCTTGCTACATACAAGTACCCAACTGACAACTGAAACTCTGAAGCACCATCAAAGGTTCACCTCAAGTTGCTTGCTTGCATACAGCAAGCCTCCCATAAGATCGCCGGAGCAGAGCCTCAAGCTTTCACTCCCCCTTCTTGTCGAGGCTGGTGTTGTTCAGCCGCTCGACCGCCAGTATCAGTGCCTGCGTCCCGAGTCCTCCTTCGCCGTGCGCAATCAGCGACACGTACAACTGCTGCGCGAGAGCGAGTCCTGGCAGCGACAGCCCCATGGCTTGACACTCGGACAGGCAGATGCCGAGGTCCTTGACGAAGTGCCGGACATAGAATCCGGCCGCCATGTCGCGCTCCAGGATCCGC
>LAPY01003163.1:49944-60105 GCA_000970635.1 Eragrostis tef | reverse complement strand
TCGAACACCATGGCCACTGACGAAGCCGACGCCAAGCTCCAATCCTTCCTCCGATGGATTCAGGTTGCTCTCTCTCTCTCCGGCACTCCCTTCCAGCTTCGATCCACCTGAATCCCTAAACCCCCAACCCCTCCCCTCCGCAGGCCAACGGCGCCGACCTCCGCGACTGCACGATCCGCGCATGCGGCGACAAGGGCTTCGGCGTCTTCTCAACCGCTCCCGAGCCTGGGTCCACGGACGGTAACACCCTCTCTCCTGAGGAGTCCAACAAGGTACTAGTCTTAGACATGCGCGTGGCTGCTCTGGTGCAGGGGTGGCGATGGTGGTGCCGCTCGACCTTGCCATCACCCCGATGCGGGTGCTACAGGACCCGCTCGTGGGTCCGCGGTTGCGCGCGCTCTTCGAGGAGGGAGGCGTCGACGACCGCCTGCTCGTCATGCTCTTCCTCATGGCCGAGCGGCTCCGCCCGGGCTCCCTTTGGAAGCCGTAAGACTGCAATTCACATCGGCCCATCTCCACTCTCGAATGATTTGACACCTTATTCGAAGTGCGTTCTGATCGTTGCCTCCATAGGTATCTGGATATGCTTCCGAGTACCTTTGGGAGCTCCATTTGGTTCACCGAGGAGGAGCTTGCAGAATTGGAAGGAACGACATTGTACCGTGCTACCATGATGCAGGTACATCTGTGCAACATGATGATGTCATTGTCGTTGGCTTTGGATAGATGTGAGGAAATGAATTTGAACTCATTGTTTGCATTTGTTTCAGAGGAAGTCCTTGCAAACGTTATTTACGGATAAGGTGAAAGGTCTTGTCGAGGAGCTTTTACATGTTGATGAATCAGGAAGGTCAGTTTTCATTTTTCATCATATTATTAGTATTTCTACTTTCTTCTTCTGATCTATGTTCAGCAAGCATGATGCATGCCCAGTCTCCTAAACAAGAGTCTTTTGCTATTTTAGCCGCGGTTTCGGTGGGCTTCGCCCAAATAGCCTCAGAAGATTGGGCTTCTCTAAAATAGCCTTGAAACCGTTGTCACTCCTCTATAATGGCCTTCAATCTTTTTTCGGACGAAATTGCCCCATCCCTTCTTCTTCCTCCGCCTCTTCTTCTTTCTCCGCTGGCCAGCCCGCCTGCCGTCCTCCGTGAGGCTGCTGTGCCCCGGTCCAAACCAAACTATTGTGGCCATGTCCTGTCCTGTTGTTGGTGCCGTGCTTGCCGGCTGCTGCTCCAGTCTAAAGAATTCAGAGAGAAGAAGATTCTTGGCATCTTGCTGCTGTACCCAGGACATTGCGTTTGGCTAAGAGCTGCTGGTGTTGCTCATGTGACTCAAGTGCACGGCAAGGAACAGGAGGAAAGAAGGAAGGGGAATCGGAGAGGAAAATTAGAAATCTGACCATGAGCCTCGAACTGCTCCTGACGGCGCGCACCAACGACGAGCACCACCTCGCGAAGGCGCTCCTCCACGTGACCGCCCCCGGGCCTCCTCGCTGCTTGCAACGCGCGGCCGCTGCGAACGCGAGGGAGATGGAGAGCCTGAACGCGGGAGCAAGAGGCGGGTGGGGAGGGGCGGGGTAGGGCCGGGAAGCGGGCGGCGGCGCGAACGGCGACCGGGTGAGCGCGTGGCGAGAGGAAGAAGAAGAGGCCGAGGGCAATTCTGTCTAAAGTAAATTTGATGGCCATTATAGAGAAGCGGCAATGGTTTCAAGGCTATTTTAGAGAAGCCCAATCTGCTGAGGTTATTTAGGCGAAGCCCACCGAAATCGTGGCCAAAATAGCAAAAGACTCCCTAAACAAAGACACATTACATTGCGTGCCATGCATTTTCTGAATGTCCTATTCCATTAATCTCACATGAAACTTATCCATTTTTTTAATTCATTTTGTTCAATGTTAATATTGTAAATTTGTTTGCAGCTCAATTGAAGTGTCATATGAGGACTTCCTTTGGTATGTATTAATATGGTTTGCACTTGCTTGTCATCTTTTCACCATCAACACTGGATCATACCAATATGTGTGTAAACTTATATAATGTAATAAACAACACGTGGGATTAAGGTACCTTCTTCACTCCGTCGGTCCTGAAACACATGAACGAAGAGAACAGAGATATGATATGCACTGCTAGTACTTTTTATTTGTGAAAGTTTAGTCTAATTAGATATTATCTGGTTGTCTATGGCAGGGCAAACTCAATATTCTGGACTCGAGCTCTGAACATACCATTGCCTCGTTCTTATGTTTTTCCGGGGCCATGTGACGACCAGCTGACCAAAACTGATGATGATTGTTGCAGTTCTAGTCTCCCTGCCCACCAGGTAATTTCAATGCTCCAGCCAGCGCTCACTAGAATTTTGTGTGGTCCCAACAATTTGTGATTTAATTTATAATTTTTTATTTAATTATATTTGGTCCATCTGGATTTGTTTATTTTATTCATCCTTTGAAAGAATGTGGAGCAAAGGAGCCTGAAATGTTAATCATTTTTTAAGCTGATCTCTTGACATGATCACATTTCAAGGTCCTGTGATTTTATTATTTTTTAAGCCTTTTCTATTCCAGTGAGTTGTCATTAGCTAATCTGCAAATCTACTGCAAGTTATGTTATTTTCTGATTTTGGGATTGCGTGAAGAGATCGAGTTTAGCTACATATGTTGGTGCTTTATCAAGTTCTTATTGTTCTATTACTATTTTTTGGTAATTTAGTCAGGAGTTTTATTTAAAAAAACACATGCAAACACTGAGAAAAAGCAGCTCTGCAATACACTGAATGTACAAAAGAATAATAAATAGTGATGTCCATGAAGCAATTTGCGCTATAGTTGTGATTCAGTGGTTCACCATAATTCGATATTACATGGATGATCTCTAGCAGCTCAATTGGCACTTGGCAAAAGGGATTTTTACTGTGCATGTACTAAAGTAGGGCCTTATGTATAGTAATACTTTGTCTTCAAATGGAGTCTTAAATTTCAGTTTGGTATTACTCAGTTACTCCCTCTGGTTTCAAATTGATGACACTTGGACAACTTCCTGAGGTCATTTTTGGACTTAAGAAAGTTGTCCTATTATCATCCATTAAAATAAGAGTTATACAATCAAATAGTTACAAAGAGGATGTCCTTGGATTTTGTCACAAGAAGCATGTCATGTCTACAAAAGCTATGTTATCCTGATTCAAAATTTCATTAGTTAGTGTAGTTGGGAAGGGATATGTAAGGAAATATTGTCTTAAAACCGTGTAATGATATGCACCTATGAAAACAGTGTGGACAAAAATAAGGTCAAGTTAGTTATGGCAATATGGGTTTCCCAACTATACATGTGGGTAAATCTACTATCGTCACCATCAACTGCGCAGCATGATTGTTGCAGGGTTATGAAATTGAATTCAAGAACTACAACCTAGTGGAGTGATATAGACACAAAGTTTCAGGTCTCAAGGCATTTTTGGAGGGTTATTAGATTAATATTCTACAACTGTTTTGCACCATTTTCTTAATACTACAATAGTTTTATGAATTTTGAGAGACTCAGTATATTGTGCCAATCATTTCTACTCATGCTTTCTTGTATCCTTATTAATTTTGTATTGATTCAAATATAAACTGATATCTTCATCCATTTGTTCTTGACATCTTGTAACCAATGCTTTTCTGTTTGCAGGAAACTGACATTACAGCTAAGAAGAGCAGTGTTGATGGGAATTCAGAATCAAGTGCCATAGAGTCAATTTGGGTTGAAGGCCTTGTCCCAGGGATTGATTTCTGTAATCATAGTAAGTGGTGCAACAGTCGTATATTTGTTTTTCGACAATAAATACATGTATTTGCCTAGAATTACATAAGTGTAAAGTAAATATTTCCCCGTTAGGAAAGCATTCCTTGTTCCCCATTCTTAGCTACTTAGGCTGTATTCACCAGATGTAAATGCACTGGCAACATGGGAAGTTGATTATGATGGACATGCTACGGGTGTTCCTGCTTCAATGTACCTCATGCTTGGTAATTTTGATTATATTTCTGTGTTATCCATGTGATAAGAACCATATAGCTTTCTTTGATACGTGTTTTTTTTTATGAGATGATAATTTCGGTTATGATTTTATTTTTCCTTTCTCAAGCTGATAAAAGCTCTGTTGAGGCTGGAGCAGAGATCTACATAAATTATGGCAACAAAGGAAATGAGGTATTATTCACGTGGTTATTTGTAGCTCCATCGTTTGTTTATAAGATAAAAATTGTTTCATTCTTGTTAAGTAACATTGTATGACTTACATTGGTTTCATGAGTGTTATTGTCTCACATATTCTTACTCAGGATCCCTATCACTGCTAATATGGCATCGCAACACATATATCTGATGTCTCTTTTGAAATAATAGGACCTCTTAAAAGAATTCTTTTAGTGGCATCCTTAGAGCTTAGTTATAGTTTGTACGATAAATCAGTAAAAGCTACCTTGTTTCTCAAGTCTTGACGGGTGCATAATTAAAAAAAAATGAAAATCTGATGAGGAGATGCACTACTGGTGGTCTGTGGCCTATTTGTTCTGTCCCTGGGATCTGGTTATTTGATTTGATTGGTACATAGGCTCACATATCCAAAGCTCCTTTTTGGCCGAATTAGTAGAAGTTACGTTATAACCATGTTTGGTGCTGAGATGCTGTAGTGGTCTCACTTTTTTATGTCCATGTTGATGTTTAGTGAACTTGTCATAAGTCAGTTATTATTACTGAAACATAATTACTGATGAAATTTTATACTTTGCATTTACAGGAACTACTGTACCTCTATGGATTTGTGCTTGACAACAATCCTGATGATTATCTCATGGTAACCCTCAGTGTGATGTATGTGCTAAAAGTACTATGTTTTAGGAAATGTTTGTTATTTAACTTTTAGGAAATAGTTATCTCATCGTAGCCGCAATTCACAGGGTCCTAGATCGTCTCTTTGTCTAAGTTACTGAGACTACTCCCAATGGGTAGTAATATACGGATTTATTAGTTGATACATAGAACTTTTTGCTGATGTGGGAAGGAATTATATAGGATAGAGAAGGAGCCTTTTTTTTATACAGGTTTGACATGAAATCCAACATTTTGGGTCCAGTGTCATGGACAGAACACGGTAACAATTTATTGTTTTGGGGGCTCCTAAGAAACGACCTGATACAATGCATTGGGAAGGGCTGTCTTTACACTTAAGTGGATAATATTCTTGTGACATGGCAGTCTTTGACGTCATGATACTATGGATCGGGATTTGGGACTAGTTTGAGAGACATTATGATTATTAGATGGACTATTTGAAATGCCCCACATGCTCAAAGTAATCAGATGGTCTATACTTGATGTTCCGCTTTTGTGGCACACTTGCATAAGATGTAGCTTTTAACCAAGCTCTGTTACTTGCTCTTTGTGCAGGTTCATTATCCAGCGGAAGCTCTTAGACAAGTCCAGTCTTCTGATGTTAAGATGAAGCTACTGGAGATACAGGTGATGCTGAGTGATCAGGATTTTTATAGTTCTATTCCTGCATGAGTTCTACTACATTCTTTGGTGCTGTGCCGAGTGACTTGCCCCCATGCATTCCAGGGTTCTTGGGATAGCTTGCATGTCTGGGTTCTTGAGATTGCTTGCATATCAGAGTTTTGGGGTCTTAATTATCAATATTATATTATGTTTCCAAAAGTTGCACTGTTCAATCCTTATAAGCAGCCATTGAAATCGTGGATCTTACTGTGTATGTCTTTTATGTTTGCAGAAGGGCGAGTTGAGATGCCTCCTACCCAGGAGTTTGCTTGATAATGGATTTTTTGGAGTTTGTTCTAGTGAAGAAAACGATAGCAAGAAAAGTACTAGTCCTTTTACTAGCTATAGTTGGAGTGGTCAACGCAAAGTTCCATCATATCTCCAGAAAATTGTCTTCCCTCAAGAATTTTTAAGTACTCTACGTACAATTGCCATGCAAGACCATGAGCTTGAACAGGTCGCTTCATTACTTGGAGAGGTCCGTGCTTTTCAGTCTCTGTATTTCAGTCAAGAGTTGACTTCTAAGACGATGGTCTTGGGCTCTCGGCACTTAGATTCTTACTTAATCCATCATGATACATTTTTTTTGCATATGAGATGATATTATTTTCTTTCCCTCTTTACTGTTTCTGAATTTTCTTAACATTGTCGGTAACATTCTGATAGTGGGTGATAATAATATGCTGCCTGTGCACATAACCAGCTTATTTAACCATCTTTTGTTCAAAAGGGCATGCCTTTTTAGTGGCCATCCTCCTACGACTCACACACTTGTAATCCATATTTTAGAATTAATATTTCAAAAGAAAATGGCTCTAGTGCATGCACACCGATACTATGTTTGTGACTCAAGTTTCGTAGCTATTGTTTCATTTGATCTAACCTTCTACTTCACACTATACAATTTGAAGTTGAGTTTTTCTTCTCCGAATCATTATATGTCGCCTCTTTAAAATTACATTACCTGTTTTGTTTGAGAAGCTCAAGAAATTGTTATGGATGTGCTGCTTATAGAAATTATTCTGTTGGCAAACTGTTCTAGGCCTTACTGAATTTGTGCTTGCTAGGCTGGATCCAGTGGAGATAAAGAACCAGCTGATGCAGAGGTCCAAAGTGCTATTTGGGAGGTCTGCGGTGATCACGGGTCACTGGGTTTGCTTGTGGATCTTCTTAGGTTCAAGTAATGGATTTCTCTTTTTTACTCTTTGATGTATTTTAGACTATAGCTAGCATTGAATAAACCATGGATCCATTCATTTTGCAAGAATGGCTGAACTTGAAGGGGGCACTGGAACAGAAGCATCTGATAGCCAGCTGCTTGAGACATTTTATTCAAATAATTTGGAAGACTCCACAAGGTGGGATGTTTTTTTTTTTTCTTTTGGGCTGCATTTCTGCATGTGACTCCACAAGGTGGGATGTTTTTTTTTTCTTTTGGGCTGCATTTCTGCATGTTAATACTCATGGATGCATCTCAATGTATTTACGGTCTCCAATTTACTACTAGACAGTAGTATAGAATGGAACGTGGATGGCTAAAATTTTTCTTATGGAAAAGTGCTTGCTAGTCGATAGTGCCAATATCCAAGGTCTGCTTGGAGTGGCCAGTTCCAGTACCTAGCTTCTTGAGTAATACTAACGGACAATATGTGCAAGATACAAGTTCATGTGCCAATAGTTATCACCTAATTTCATTTTTAATGAACATGTATATCTTGGTCTATAGTACAGTGGCAATTAGATATAGAGGTCATAATGTTTTGGATATTAGAGGACATATTTGTTTATTTGCATTATGCTTAACATTGCGATTTGTGCTCCCTTCTCTTGATCACATGTCTAATAATATTATTTCCTTTCCTCTTTCACAGCAGAAGTGATGAGTACAACAAAAACAAGTCAAATAATTGTCGCTCATGTATAGTATACCGAAGAGGGCAGAAGCAGCTAACAAGGTTGTTCCTTAGGGAGGCAGAGCATCTTCTGGAGCTTTCTACAAGTGAACAGGGCTAACATAATAATCCGGTATGCATTTTCTTATCTGCTTCCCAGTCAAAATTGAAGGGTTCTATAGTCATAATTGTGGTTCTTGTGTAGCTGTGTAATTTCTCTCCTACTGGACTACTGATACCTTTACTACTCTTCTGAACCCATTTACTGGATGAGAAAAAAATGAGGACTGCTGAAGCTGTTTCTAGGTTTTCATTTGAAGCATAGAAAATAGGCCAAAGATATTCCCCCTGCTGATGAAATAATTCATAATGTCCGTGTATATATGGCTGCAGAAGTTTCAGACAAATGTACCTTTTCAGTGATATGTCATTTTTGGAAAGTGCTCTTGAGTTATTTTAGGAAGGTTGTTCCCTGAACATATTACATGACACCCCCACGTTCTGCTGATAGTGAATTGGAAATTTGCCGGCCGGGGGTATGACAATAGTTTCTTTGGAAGCCACGGTGCCACACACCCCAACAGTTGCAAAGGAGATATATTGCAGTTATGCAGTGTCTTCGCGCATCACTTCTAGTACTTTTACTAGCAAAGATACTACAGGGAAGGGAAGGGGCAAAGTGAACTTGTCGCAACGGATATGTCAGGCAAAATATCGAGTATAGAGGACTTGTTTAGCATGTTGTTCTTTCTCTGAACTTCTGTAATTCAGGGAAGTAAATTCCAACTGCCGTTATATGCAAAAATCATGGCGTATCAGATTTTGCTTCAAAGTTCCCCAGAATTACGTGAAGAGAATATACACAAATTCAGCAATAGATGTTTATCAAAACGGTTAGTCCTTGCAATTATATTTCTAACGTGATGAATCTGCTCTTTTACAGGCTTGCGGCACAGAAGACTGCAGGAACGTCCACGTGACGCTGATATCCTCTGTTGGATGGGGTTGTTTCAAGTTTTTGATGGGTTGAGTGCCCTTGCCTCTCTTCTGGGTGTTCAGGATCCACGCGACGGGGAACTTGCATGATCTGTACTGTTACACAGTTTTTTTTTATGGAAATACACAGTATTATTTAGGCATAGAAGTGACGCTGGATTTGCGTTAAAACATTCCTTAGTCAGTTAGTCTGATCCAAACATAGTTTTATTGAAACGGAGAAGCATGTCCGTGGCATTCCTGAAATTTGAGGTTGCAGAGTTGCTATCTTGATGAAGTTTGGTTCGCTCGTTGTAAGTGCGTATAATGCTCATCTGAAATGACTCAAAAAAAAATGCTCATCTGAAAACCTGCTGGGTATGCTCTGTGTCACCGCATCCTGCGCTTTCCCCATTTCTGCCATTTCATCGTTCTAGCAGATTCTAAGAAGTAACAATGCATTCGTGATGATGGACTGCGCATCTGATTGGTGATTACGCACATTTAACTCAAAGCATGATATGTTTGTACTGTCTCCAGTTATTTTTCTTGACGTTTCGACACTGTATATTGTAAATTCACTAAATTACTTGCCTTAACGTCGTGAAAAAGAAATCTGAGCCGAGTATATTATTCAGATGAGAGCGTCCCGCTACGTTGCATCCTTGCAAATTTGCAATCCTACGGGGCCCAAGCGCGACGTGGACGGGAACGTGCCCACTTGGCTATGACGGTGACTCAACGTGAGCATGCGGCAGCACATGCTGAAGCCTTGAAGATTCGCTGAATCCTGCCACTCCTGCGACTTCACAACTGCACTTCAGGAAGCAAAGCAGGGGATACAGTTTGTCCGCTGCTGCGCCGCCCGCGCAAACGACGCGTCTATGCGATTGTTAGGGTCGGTGCCCGTAATTAATCTGGCAAATCCTTCTGACAACCTGACTTCGCCGTCAATCGTGTTTATGATTAATATGTATTCACCTGGTTCATTCCCAATTAAGTATTCGCAGCTCGAACCTAAACAAAAAGGTATCTTAAGCTCGCAGCAACACTGAGTGAGTGGTAGCAACTCGCACGTGCGCCTTGTCCTGGAAATTGTGCTGCCCGTGGGTGCTCGTGTCCGTAAGATCACCTCCGCTCTTCGATAAGATCTTGTCCCTCGCCGGATTAGTAAGCTTCAAAGCACGTGCTTCTACATACTTTTGTGATGTCATTAACGAAAGGGATAACTGACGTCGTCAACTCCACGTCTGGGCTCGTACAAAGGTATTGGCTCTGTCATCACCTCCGCTCTACTCAACACTAAAAAAGCAAAGCAAAATTTACTGTGCCTGATAAGAAGATTACTCCCTCTGTTTCAAAATATAAGCAGTTTTTGACTTTCAGACATCGTGTTTGACCGCTTGTCTTATTCAAAAAAATTATAAAAATATTATTTATTTTGTTACAATTTGTTTTATCACTAGATATACTTTAAACTTGACTTAATTGTTTTTATATATTCATAAAAGTTTTTGAATAAGACGAACGGTCAAAGATGATGTCTGAAAGTCAACAACTGCTTATAATTTGAAACAGAGGGAGTAGTAAATTGCACATAACTACGACTATCTGCACTCAAGTAACATAAAACTACGCCTTTTTGATATTCCTCCACCTGTCAGCCACTCAATTCAGCAAAGTAGATATATGTGTGACTGACATGTGGGTCCTCACATCCATAAGCCGTAGTTTTCTGAATTATACTCAACTG
>LAPY01003163.1:7910-24520 GCA_000970635.1 Eragrostis tef | reverse complement strand
TAAAATTTTAATATTGCTCTATTTATAGTCAAAGTTTATAAAATTTGACTTTGACCAAAGCCAAAAGGCTCTATATTTAGGAACGGAAGGAGTAACATACTACCACATACATCACTACCGAGGCAAATAATATATAGCAGACGCGAGCGACTATCAGTGAATAGTTCCTTCAATATACAAATGAGCCAATCCCTTTTTGGAGATCAAACTGGACCATCGGGTAGTTTGCATGTTGGATCAGATTTGAACCACCTTCTGGTAAGGTGAGAAGATGCCCAAGGTCAATCAATTGTCCAGGGCCAGTAGGATTGTAGCCTCTCGAGTTGTATCCTCCCGAGTAAGAGGCCGAGTACATATGGTGTTCTGAAGGTAACGTAGGCCTGCACATATTCATTTGTTGCCGCCAGGTATTTGTTTTCATCAGTCTGCCCACGAAGAATCATGGTCTTCATTGTACAACTAGGCAAGCTCCTCTGGACCTCTTCGTGGAACCTCCTCGATGCAACAGATTTCATGTCTAATGGAAGAAGAAAGACATTTGTTGAAATCAGATACTTATGCTGAGAGGCATTAGTCTTCATTAGCTCAAACAATGCCACTTTATCAGGCTGCAGTATTCCACGACGCATAAGAAAACCAACTGACTTCTCCAACATCTTTAATAGAATATGCGCACCATTTGCATGATCTTGATCCACACCATCAGGCGCCAGCTTCACAAAATATACAATATCCCTTAGCACGGAAGTACCATCACAACAACCAAAAAATCCTCAAGGGAAAGATTTCTGAAGCAGAGATCCATGTTGTGGTAGATGAATTTACGATAACTAACACACCCACCCATGAACCTTCTTGTGAGCAACAAACTTATTGCCATTCGGAACAATTATACATTTTTTTCTAATCATATATTCATATGTTAAGGCTTTGGTCTTCATAAGGTTAAAAAACGTAACTTTATTTGATTGCAATATGCTAGTAACAAGTTTGCCAACTAATTTTTTGAGGAAGGGACGCACAAATTTAGCAGCATTTGCATAATCTTTGTCCACGTTATCTAGGGTCAACTTCACAAATAATATAATCTCTCAACAGAAATAAAACTATCATACTATTAATGTATATATATAATTGTCTCAATCAAACACAACTTGACACCCGAGCCATTTTATGTAACCATATACATATAGAAGTTAAAATTGCTAAACAACGATGTAAAGAAATTGTTAATTTTGTTAACATCTCTTCTTCGATTGCTGTAATGTTAGATTTACTTTGATCTGAGGTAATGTTATTTGACTCCACCTTTGTTTGTACATTACATGTTGAATGGAAGTTACATGGGGTGGATAGGGAACTTAAATATCAAGCTTTGGTTATGGCATGTGCCACTTGTTAGGCAATATGACTCAATCGTAACGTTGAAGTTTATATTCAGCACATGTTTTTTTGTTCTTCATAGATGTTAGGGGAAACATAATTTATGATTGTGGTCCCTGTAGCAAAAGGATTAAGACCACAAATAAAGCAACAATCATCATCTTTTTGATGAAAATACTTACCTTCAGCTCCAAATAATTTTTAAGTATTTCAAATTTACTTTTTAATGACTTATTGAATACTAAACTCCATAAGTAATAGACCACTTTTCTTTATTTAATAGATTTAAGATTTTCAACCATATTATGATTGGTTCCAACTTCATTTAGATTGATCTGATTGGTTTTTTCTTGACTATCATCTGGCCAGGGGAGTGAATCCCCGCCTGGTTTTCATTAATTTTTAATGGTAGCCCAAGCCAACCTTTTACATGTTTAAATGGGGTTTTATATGGCTGAGACATTACAGAAAAATATGACACCATTCTTCTGACATACACAAGATTCAGTACAAGGTAGACAATAACACCATAAAAATGCTTCCTCTTTGCACAAAGTCAGGAGATGGGTCATGGACGCTTCCTAGGGCTGAAACACTAATCATTTTCTGGTGTATCCAGAGTTGCTAGCAAGAAATTGTCAAAGTCAACGACTGGGACAATGGCTGGACTTTAAACATCCCATAGTGAACAAACCGATGATGCATTGTGATCCATTGTGAAGCCAAGTCACAGACAAAACTCCTGTGCAAAAGGGAAGTGGGGGTTGAGGTGATCGGGAGTTTTAGTGGACGACGAGCAGATATCCTCTTCCACAACATTCTTCATAAGCAAGTTAGAATTGTACTGTATTTGCCTTTGGACTAGTAGCCACATGAAGAACTCCACTCAAGGCGGCATGTAGTTTCTTCCAAACAAAAGCATGGAAGTACACAACCTATCTTTTCACATCCAGCAAAGACCTCGTTTGCTTATCTCTGGTATTACTCGGTTGAGTCTTTTGATGATTGCCGTCAATTTGGTGTATTTCGCTTATGTAACTTAAGTCAATCTAGCCACAAAGACGGAGTCAAGTTCGTCAGTAAGCACTTGTCAAACATTGATATTCTCCTTGGTGGTGTGGCTAAAGAGAGTCGGGTGAGTGTTTGAGAGGCGTCTCTGGTAGTGCCAACCATCGTGCCAGAAGAAGTGCGACGATGAATGCATATCCATCTACACACATGGGACCCAACTTTTTAAAATAAAAAATACTTATCAATATTTCAGCTTATGCATCGATGAATGCATATAGATGTTCTCTTTTTCGGTTGAAATACAACAAAAGGCCGAGACCCTAGGCTCGCCTCTCGTGCCCGGGTGACTCGAGCTTCGACAATGCTCCAACCACCACCACGCTACCCAGACCACCCAGTCCACCCACCAGTGCCACCACCACCACCTATGACCGGCCAGTGACGAGCATGATCATGCTTGAGCTCGTGACACAGTGTCAATCCCGCATGCCAGCCACCAACGCAGGGAACGCGATTGTGTAGGAACAACTTCTCCATGGTTTCTACACCACAGTCATCCCAGGTCTGCATGCTGACACTTGCACGCATGCACGGCGTAAAAAAGGAAAAAAAACAAAGAGACACTGAAGAGTGTATATGATCAAAGTATCATCTCTTCGTCATTACTAGCAGTTTTCCCATATCGTCCTGGTCGCAGCACAACCAAAATATACCAAGGATCGGTCCTTTCACAATTTGTTTGATCGTTCAAACTTCCCTTCAAAATGGGAAAAAAACAATCTATTCTGAACTAGCTCTCTTCTCTCCCCTCTTCTTTCCTTCACTTACGACAAAATACAAATACTACGTGGACTGACTCTTAGCTCTCATTTGAGGACACTCTAATATATGCCTTGATGTATATTCCTCGGTAGTGTGATGTACTTAAATCGTAATTTATTGAGTGAATTGCACAAAACTACAACTATTTGTGTCAAGGTTTCAGAAAACTATAACTTTTAGAACCTATTTTAAAAAACTACAACTATTTTGACCATGAGTTACATAAAACTACAACTTTTGCATCTGACCCCACATGTCAATCTCAGTTTGAGAACACTACCACTTTGTGAGGATGACATGTGGGACCGGACACAAAAGTTGTAGTTTTCTGAAGCCTATAGCAAAATAGTTGTAGTTCTTTGAAATAGTTTTCCAAAATTTTGACATGAATAATTATTGTTTTGTGTAATTCACTCTAATTTATTTGATAGCTAGCTAGTAGACTCGTCACAAGCTCTAGTTTAATTACTTTTGTTAAAAAAGGTGGTATACTTGATAAAAAAAATACGGTCGACGTGTTTAATCATCATCACACTAGTGTTTCAAATTTCATTTCAACGAACTCAAAAAGAGTTGAGCACGAGTCGATCCTACCACTATAGTCGACGTGAGGTTATACGAGCTTTTGAAGTATCCATCAGTACATTTCCGGCTCAGTTATAAATTATGAACTTCATTTGTTAGCTGAAGCAATTCGTTTATACTTTTGTCTGCATTTCTCTGTTCTTGATTCAGAGACGGTCAGTGGAGGTTGAGGTGGGGAGAAGTTTCGAAGTAGATCACGATAATCTCGTATGATTGACCAATGACTAATATCCGCGTCATGTATGCTTCCTCGCGAAGGATGTAACTTTTACACGACCAAATGGCAAACTTGCACGTAACTGGCAGAATGGGGATTGCTTGGCTTTGCTAACAATGGGCAACCAGAACCAAGGATCGCATAACTAGAGGCCATCCCCTTCTTTCGTTAGCCAATCAAAACCTAAAAATGAACTCCAAATATGCTTATTTGGCACCAAGAGCGGTTTTCATAATTTTTACTTAAAAACATTACTTCAATTTGTTTCACAAGACGTTAACGCTCACAACACGTACGCAAACCTTATCTCTATGAGCACCTCCGAAAGACTGAGCACCCGGTAGATCTGAAGATTTCTGAAGTCAACAAAAGTGCCTCGTTGTCGACAGAAACGTCGCTTACCACTTAATGCATAATGCCGATAAATCCTAAAAAATTTGCTCTCTTCGAGAGTCAAACTCAGGACCTCAATTAGTGAACTAGCACACAGGAATCTCCACAAACGTGCCCTCATACTTTCATACCTATTATTTCTATAAGAAGATATTGGAGAAAAATCTATTATATTTTGAATATTTATTATTATTATTATTATGAGGTTCAGTGTATTTCAAACATTATCATAAGCTGGGGCCAACGATCCTTGCGATTATCTGTTAAAGCATACCAATAATTTTTTATGATCATCAATATTGTTTTGTTGGTCATTGTTATATGGAAATGCTTGTCAATCCTAATTATGCTTTCGCCTTTTAAGCTGCAATAATAATCTAGGCGAGGCCCTACAATAGCACAGCTTAGAAGAAAACAGTGCAAACCAGTCAAACTCAAACAGCCTCTTTGGGCCCACTGGCTTCTCCTTCAAGAAGAAAAGGAGAGTTTTAATAAACGAAGAATTAGAGTTGCTGTGTGCACTCGTGGTCGGTCCTAGAAAGGGAAATCGTTCAATCACCGGTCAGATACCCACCCGCAAGTTATAATCACAGGCAGGTGGACCTATAATACACATGACCCACACGTCAGCTACCAATCCGGAAGTTACTGTCACATTGCGCATGTGGAGAAGTCCGTTCCCATTTCTTCACTTCACGCAGCCGGAGGAACCGGCCAAGCATATGGGTGGCTTACACCCTGGGTCCGCAGCCCGCCAGCTGGGCCCCACCTCGTCGTCCTAACTTTGTGTACACTCGTGGCGTGAGTGTAGCTACGACTTCCGTGCTCTCCCGGTTTCCATGGCCCCACATCCAGCCAATGGCACGCCGCCGCGTGTAAATATCTGCCATCCAGCGCGATTCCGCTTCGATCCGACGGCGTGGAGCGCCTCTGTGGGCCCGCGGTGACCGGTCAAGCGGGCCGGGGCACGGGCTAGGGCCGGTCACCGAGACGGGCGCCATTTAAGCGGTTCGCTCGCGGCGAGGCCTTCGCCTTCCTCACACGAACACACAAACGCGAGAATAGGGGGCGAAAGAGAAGGGAAAGAGGAGAGAAAAAAACTGAACTGGCAGCAGTAGCGCATAGCAGCAGCAGCAAGGTGAGATGACGCTTTTTTTCTCAATCTATTATTTTCTTGCACGCGATTGAGTGTTGGATTGATTGCTAGGCCGTTCGAGTAATCCACCCCGTTTGGCTATCCTTGTTGGGGATTTTTTTTGTAGGATTTTTGCTTTGGGCGATTTTTGGGGGGTAGGTCGGTGGGTGGTGATTCCTACAATGCAGCGCCCGAATTTCGGAGTTTGAGGCGAAAATTCTGCTCTTGCTTGTGCCTTTGAATCCTTTGCTCGTTGTTTCGATTTGGTTAGGGTTGTATCCATCCATTCGTGTGTAACAAAAGTTTGGGGAATTCTGTCTTGCGATTCGCCTCCCAATCTACTTGTCTTCAATCTTCCCCAAAATCTACTAAAGAACCCCCTAATAGGCAGATAATCCCCCTTTGCCTTCTCTAGTGGCAAAAGGTACGCTAGTTGTATATCTCCTTGCCTAGCTTCGGAGTATGCATCTCTGTTATGCCGTTCTCCCCTTTCTGGATGGTTGGTAGGATGTTAAAAGTGTCTAGGATTTTAGTTGTTAGGGATGTTGGGATTTTTATATATTTTTTTAAATGCTTATAGTTTTATCCTCTAGAATTACTTCGCCATGTGCAAGTTATATATATTTTTTTGCATGGCTTTGATAATCTTTTCAGTATAACCTCTCATGACAAGTTCGACCTAATTATTTGAGATCTTTATTACCAGCAGTTTGTGTGCCTGGCCTGTATGCGAGATTCTTCAAGGTGATGAACGGAACTCAACCCTGGACCTCCAATCTTGGACATGTTCCCAAGGACATGAATGCTGGTGCCCCAGTTCAAACTACAAATTCCTCTGGGCCAAGCATTGGGGTTAGCTCTCTGGTGACAGATGCCAACTCGTCACTCTCCGGAGGTGCCCAGTTGCAGCCAAGTAGTAGCATGAATGCTGATTCATTCATGCGTGTTCCTGCATCCCCAATGTCTTTTTCATCAAATAACATCTCTGGCTCTTCAGTCATAGATAACTCCATCATGCAGCAAAGCCCGCCCCAAGATCAGGTGCAGAAGCGGAGATCTTCAAGTGTCACATCACAACCTGTGTATGAGGCTGGTAGTGCTTTGCATGCTCAGAAGAAATCAAGGATTGATGTTAGACCAGACGATATCCTGCAACATCAGTTAATTCAGCAGCTCCTCCATGGTCAAAATTCTTCCCATCTCCAGATGCAGCAGAATGCACAGCTTCAAGCTTTGATGCAGCAGCATAAACTGCCGCAAATTCCGCGGCAGCTGCACCATTGTTCCCAACCATTTTCTCAGATACAGCGACCTCAAGTTGGCATCCCTCGACAGCCTCAGTTTAGGCCACCACTTTCACAGCCTGGAATGCAGCTTGGGGGACCTGTTAGGGTTCCTGTCGAGAGTGGTCTTTGTTCTCGCAGGCTAATGCAGTATTTATATCACAAGCGTCATCGGCCAGAGGTGAGTTTTTGCACAGTTCTAATTGATCAAGAGATTATGAGTCACATGATCTTGGCAATACAATTTACTCAGCACCGTCTTGCAGAATAATCCCATAACATACTGGAAAAAGCTTGTGGAGGAATATTTTGCACCACAGGCAAGAGAAAGATGGTGCGTCTCTTCTTATGAAAAGAGAGGGAATCCTTCAGTTGCTGCTCCACATACAACTCTGGTTAGTTAAACAATTCACACGTGCATTTCATTTGCTGCTCTTCAGCTCATTCGTGGTTCGACATCACTTCCTGTGTGATTGACTAGCATCTTCTTCAAGTTTTGACTGGAGTATTAAACACATATTATAGTCTGCAGTAGCTAATATAGGACAAACTATTCGTGGGCTTCTGTGAATTTTAGTCAATTCAAAGCAACTTATTGACATAAAATTTTAAGAAGTTAGATGGAAACATGGCTACAAGAATATAAGATATGTTTTTCATAAATTCCTATTCTCTTATGTTGCAGGATACATGGCGCTGTGACATTTGCAATGCGCATGGGGGAAAAGGATATGGTTAGTTGATTTCTTACTATGCACAGTATATTCCTAAATACTTCTCTCATATGTAAAAAAAAAAAATTCTTAGGTTGACATCTGTTGGCAAAAAATAAAAAAATTCCAGTAGGCCTTTGACCTTACCATTGAAAAATGATGTATGTAATGTCACATATCACAGTACTGCCTTGTGATAACATTGAGAAACAGTAAGAATGAAATGTCTTATTAAGTACATAGTTGGGCCAAATTTTACTCTCATAATCATTGGATATATTTGAAATGAATGAATCAGTCACAACTGAAGAGTATTTAGAACTGTATGGTGACCACCTAGCGTAGGATCTTTTGTAAATAAGATTGTTTTTATGACTTTGTGTTCTTCTTGTACATGTCACAGTTGCTTTTTATTCTAACAATACCATTGGTGGAATACCCTAACCCAAGATGTTTGTCGAGTTGCTTTCTAGTTTGTTCCTCGAAACATCTGCATGACACTCCCATAAATCATTATTTTTGTTTTTTTTATTTATTTTAGTGTCATGAGAATGAATCATCGATCTTCCAATGACTTCACTTTTAATTTTATCTCTGATCTATATGACAGAGGCTTCTTATGAAGTACTTCCCAGACTCTGTCAAATCAGATTTGACCACGGTGTTATTGACGAATACGTATACCTTGACATGCCAAATGAATTCCGGTTGGCTAATGGACAAATGTTACTCGAGCACACAAAAGTCATTCAGAAAAGTGTTTATGAGCATCAACATGTTACGCACGAGGGACATTTGAGAATCATATTCACTCCAGAACTAAAGGTATGTACTATGTTTCTTGGTGTAGTAGCTTCACATCCAATGAACAATTTTTTTTGCTAATAAAGTTGTATCTGTTGTATCTTGTTCGGACATATGATGATTTAAGTTAAGGCAATCGGCCATTGTTATTATCCACTGATGACCTGTGAATTGTGTAGATAATGTCCTGGGAGTTCTGTGCACGACGACATGAAGAGTATATCACTCGCAGGATTCTGGCACCGCAGGTGAAATTCTTAAATATGCGTGCTGACCCTATTTACTTTGGCTACAAGAATTACTTGATATCATCTTGCCCAGATGGATTTTTTGCTTGGCATCTTAGACCTCAAGGAACAAAAACATTTAATTTAATAACGAGGATATAAAAAAAATGTGTCTATTGTTGTAGTTCTCTTGTAGATGTTCTTGTTTCTTCTCTTTATTTAAGCTTGTCTAACCTTTAGAGGCTTACTAAAATTTTAGTTTCTGCCCATGATTCATGGCAACCTTAGTCTGATCTGTACTTTGGTATTCCAGTGCATATTCTTATTTTGCCTGATTAAAATTCTCTTGAATGGCATATACGTTACCTTTGGTGGCCATATGTCTCATCTTCTACATATGCCTTACAGGTTAATAATCTGCTGCAAGTTGCCCAGAAATATCAAGCTCTTGCCAGTGGAAATGGGCCAGCTGGGGTGTCAAACAATGATGCACAAACCATTTGCAGCATGTTAGTGAGCCTATTACAACTTAATACTATGACTTCCATAAGTGGCATTTTTGAGTTATCGGTGTGAGATATTTTTTTCGTCATGCATGGTTAGGTTTGCGACTGCATCACGACAACTGGCAAAAAATCTGGATCATCACACCTTAAACGAACATGGGCTTTCTAAAAGATATGTTCGCTGCCTGCAGGTTATTAGAGTCCCCTTTGCTCCATATTGCTTCTCCTTCAAGATTATCGAAATAGCTGATATTTTGTGTCATTATTAGCCTATGCATTGTACATTTCTATATGTATATATGCCTCCAAAACAACTGATGACTATCAATCTTTGTCAGATATCAGAGGTGGTGAATCACATGAAAGACTTGATTGAGTTCAGTAACAAGAACAATATTGGTCCTAAAGGTATGGTTAATCTTCTGAATGACGATGGCTTAGTTTTTTTTCCATGTAAGCAGGTTCTTCCTGACCAACATCTTGTTCATGGTTTGCATGAAGGTGGCAGAACGGCAGTATTAGAACCTATACTAAGTTCTCTTTAGATTTTCTTTTTTAAAATGCCGGGCCAAGTTGTGGTGTTTAAGGAAAAAAAATGTGAAGCTATAGGAACCATTAAAACATAATGAGCCAAACCCACTCAATGCAAGGCAATAACATGGTACATTGTTGTTTTTAACCTCATGAAGCTTATTTGGGCTGCTTCTTTTGGTTTTGCTATTGATAAAGTATTTGCAAAGGAAGAAAGGAAGATTAGATAGTTCTCAAGGTGTATAGGAGTAGCTAAGGAACAGTATGACAAAACTGTACCTTGTTTTTTAGGTAACACAATAATATTCTTCTGCTTGCCCCTTCTATCTGCAGATTAATTTTAATGTTTTCTGTGTTCACTTGTAGAGAGCCTGAATAATTATTGCATACAAACTATACCAAAGCTTCCAGTTCAGAATATGCATGAGTCAAGACAACTCATGGCTGCTGCTGGCCTTCCTAATAACCAAAGCAACGTCAAAATCATGGGGGCTAAACAAGAAATAAGTGCTGATATGAACAACGGGACTCCTGGTGTTGGAGCCATTGGTAATAATTCTCCACAGAATGCTGCAGCACTAAATGGTTATCAGAGTATGCTTAGAAGCTATAGTGGAAATCAAAGTTTGCTCCAGCAGGAGGCATCAAATGTCTTTAAAGGTCCAACAGCAATGCACATCCGTGGACCTAACCAAGGGCAGCTGGCACAATTCCAACATCCTGCCTCATTCCAGCAGCAAATGTCACAGCAAAACAGTATCCAAGGCTTGGGTATGAGCTCACCATACCAGCAGCATGTGATTAATCAGCTGCTGCAGGAAGTTAGGAATAATAGCAACCGCACTTTTGGACAGCAACGACCTCCTGAAACACCTAATGCTAATAGTGGTCTTGCATCAGGAGCTATCAACAATAGTGCTGCTACTAGAGAGCAGACACAGGGTATCAGTAACAATAACGGTGGAGTAAACGGGGCAGCTCCAGTCAGTACCATGCCTAGCAATGTGATCAATAGCAAAGCCGGTATTGGGCCCAGCAGGAGCAACAGTTTCAAATCAGTTAGCAGCAATCCAGCTGCTGCTACTGGAGGCAACGCTGCTGCTGCTGGAGGCAACGCCTCGTCTTCAAATGCCGAGCCTTTCCATGAAATGGAGGATCTCGGCCATCTCATTTCTAGTGAACTGGCGGAAAGTGGGCTGTTCGGGGAGCAGGGCGGCGCATTCTCCTGGAACATGTGATGACTAAACGAGTGTATAAGCAACCACAGCATGCTTGGTTGGTGCAAGTGGTGATGGAAGGTTGCCTAGACTGTAGTAGTGTCTTGCTAATTTATTCTCTTTTTGGTGAGCTTTTGTATTGCAATTTCGGACAATTTCTTATGACCATACACTGGTATAATTCAGATGTGGGAGATAGTGAGTTGGGTTTTGCGAACTACTAGAATGTCAATATCATGCTGCTGAATGGCTAGCTATCATGTAAATCAGTTTAGTTATAAGCTCATGTTATCAACGGGGTGTTAGACATGCGACTCGTTTTTATATTACAAACCATCTAGTGATAACCCATGATCTGTATGCCTCGTAAATAGATTATCGGGTAATAGGCAGATCCGTAGTGTACTCGTGTCAGAAAAATATTATTTTGCTTTTTTACAAGAGATGGGATTTTGTGAGATATTAGAACCATAAATTTCAGAGTCAAATTCTAGAGTTAAGTGCCACAAACCAAAATACATGGGGTTTTCTGAGGCAAAAATCACAAACCTGAAATTTTACGAAATTTACTCTAAAAAAAAACAACTCCGCAAAAGATCTGAACATATTACAAGAACGTGGAGTTCAAGTACATTCCTTCTTCTTTATTTTTTTGCGAATAAGTACATTCCAGTGCCAACAAGCTAAAGATAACAAAACACTATTAGCAATCATGACCATGCATTGAGCTTTCCTATTCTTTCGTTCCTTTCTCTTTTTCTTCTCCCTCTGTTTTGGTTTCGATTTCTTCCTCTCTGTTTTTTTCCCTCTCTTTCTTTGTACCTTCCTGGAACTGAGTCGATGTAAGTGGCTGTGACCTCAAATCGTCTGTCCCTTCGGTTTTGTTCTTCTGGTCGTACTCTAAGAAGGCCCAAACACTTCATATTTGCAAACAGGGCAGGTCTGTGTCATACAAGAAAGAGAGGAAGTTCCAATTCAGAGGGTCTGAAAAGCTATCATAATCTGGAAAACCCGAAGATCCCATTTAAGTGCTGAAGGGAAAAGATCGGCTTGTATGAAGGTAGGATTAGATCATTTGACGATGGTACGAAGAAAAACTCAAACAATACAACGGTTGTGCAGAGCAAACAGTACAATGATTAATACTGATTACCTTTTCGATCTTGAGCCATCTAGTGACACAACCTGCGTGGTAGTTGTGTTTGCAAGGAAGAGTTATGAGATTTTCTCCGTGTTTGAACGTACTCAGACAGATGGTACAACTGCACTCGAACAAAGAAAGAAACATCAGTAGCATGAAGAAATTTTTCACTGGTTGTAACAGCATAAATTGCCTACATACTCCTCATGGCTTGTCTTCCTCGAGAAAAATCCTGATGATTTGTACTTCCACGGTTCCAGGTAGGAGATGAGCTCATCAGATAAACCTCTGGCCTCAGTCCCCACTGACTCCACAAGTGCTTGCCTTTGCTGCATCAGAGACAGAAAAGAGCAATAATCAGCAAAATCTCCAAACCAGGTGTAAAGACACACTTTTGAATATTCTTATCTTTACAAGCTTTAACATGCCACGGGTAAAGAAAATGGAACTTCATACAATACAAACCTCATAAGTCATGTTGTCGGGATCATCATCATCCTGCCTGTCAGCCTACAAACCCAATTATTTTGGTCTTCAGTTCTTTACTTCCACATACTTAGAGAACATTGTTTTTCAGAAAGATACATGTAAAACCAAGGTGAGAAATCACCTCTTCCTCGTTGTGTTCATGATCATCATCATCATCATCTGTGTCAGATGGAGAGGGTACGCAGCTTATATCTGAATAATCAAGCCAGCATCAACACAAAAACAAGTATTGATTATGAGGTGTAAAGAAACACTGTTCTAGCGAACCAACAGAAGGTACATACCGTCATCTTCGATGCTCAGGTCCTCCATCTCTGCCTGGAGCTGCTTTGCGTACTCGAAGTCAGAGGCAATCTGTTCATCCACGCCTGAAGTTTCTGCTGTACCTGTGCTGCTCTCCCCTTGGCAGTATTGTGCCTCTGAATGATCGGTGGGTCCTGCACCTCTCATATGGTTTTGGTTGCTGTATGCTTCATCCAAGATCGATTGGTGCAAACCCTCCTGAGAATGTAAAATAATTTTGAACAGAAACATCTTTTTGGACCAAATCATTCCGGTAGATACCAAAGTTCTAAGATAGAAGAATGAAGTCGATGAAAATGATGCGAAAGTCTTTTGCGTTTTATTCAGAGAGAAAAAAAAGGATATAATCCTGAACATATATACCTGGCCAAGCACAAACTGAAGGAGATCGTCGTCTAGGTCTTCAATGTTCTCTTCTCCCCTGTTGCGGGTAGGTGAGTTGGCGTAGTGCACGGTGATCCTTCTCATGGCGGAGGCGCCAGGCTGCCCCACGGTGGCCATGATTGCCCACTGAGACAGTTGAGAGGCAACAACAGGTTACCTGCAGGCCATGGCACAACATCTCCCATAATTAATTGCCATCAAGAAAGTCTCTGAACAAGAACAAGATGTAACCTCCGCAGATTTCAGCTCGGACTTCTATGCATAATGCTAATAATTTTGGCTTTTCACTCGGGGGGAAATGGAGAAAAAAGTCAACTCAATAATTCTTATGTGTTGTACCTGAATTTGCAAGAGAGAAATTGTAGAAGGCACACGATAATCAAGAACAAGGAACATCAATTGAAAACTTCTTAAAAAGGGCGAAAACCGAAGATGGTGAATCAAAGAGGACAATTGGGGTGCAAGATAAGTGGTGCAGTTTTGCAGGCGCTCTGATGAACAGGAAGGGGAAGAAGAACAGGGTGGACAAGGGGCGTACCTCCGTCTATTTCTCTTCTCTCCTTTTGAGTCCTCCCTTCTCTTTCACCTTATCAAGGTTGGACCGGTGCTTTCTAATGCAAGGGTGGGTGACTCCATAAGACCATGAGTATTTATATGTCCAAAACCACTAGTCGCTCTCACTACCTGTGCATCTAATACTATTATTAGCCGGAGCTTAACCATTACACCAACTCACTTGTTGTTACTGCTTCAGCCTATATGATTTGTGTTGTGTTTGAGTAATTTTTAATTATTCTAATTATAAACAAATTCACATACCCTCCTGTACTGTTTTCCGTCACGTTGCAATGTGTTGTATCAAAGTCCTTATAATCCAATCAAATGATAAATGCAAACCTTTACTAAGCTAATATTCTGACTAAGTTTTTGTTATTATAACACACCGTGTGAATTTTTTCATCCTTTCACTTCACAATGCATTTGGACCAGAGTCCTTATCCTCCATGACCTGATGACCACATTGCGTCCCAATCATGTGTGAACTGTTGTATTGCGTCCATGTGAACTAACCCATTTAATCATTTTCTTTATTTCGGTGAAGTCAAGGTCATCTGCGATAATGACAACTTAAAAATCAATACGGACCACTAATGCCTTTCTGAACAAACACGAGTAGTACGATTGCAATCGGGAACTGTCTTGCTCACAACCTGCCACCAGTTACCTGACCTCAGCTTCTCAGCCCAATCGGCGATGACTACTTGAGCGATAAATATCAATACCATGGCTAAGACAGTTCCTGTTTTTGAAGTTGTCAGTTAGAACAAGGAAGACGGAATTTCATATTTAAGATGAAATTCGTTCTTTTTTTTGTTCTTTATTTTTTATCTGTGCGGGAATAAGAATAATACGCAAGCGCTTTAAACTATAGGTGTATAATTTCTCCATAATTTAAAATTGAATTTAGGAATCCAGTCTGGATCTGACAGCATCCTCTAACCTACATGGAATAAATTAAAGTAAACGTAGAAAATCCTACCTGCATGTTTCGCATCAGGCCATCCTCCAATACATAAAATAATTTTCAGGCACGGATAATCTGCCCAAGATATACGGGTTGTATATCTTGGAATCTTTGGCATGTTCCAACAGACACTCATTATTTTTCACTTCATTAGGTAGCGATCCCTTTTACGGCCAATGACATCTCCATCCAGTAAGCATAGCCCGGTGGATTATCATGTGGCTAAGATACCGACCACGCATCTGATCTCGTCATTAGTTGATCACGACTTCAAACAAATCATTATGTCGATTTCATCCAACGAAATTTCCAAGTAGGATCTTGCCAATGTCGACATGGGAGGATTGGCACCAGTATGGGGCAAAGACTTGGAGTCAGGTCAACCATAAACTATTGCAAGCAGTTGGTGTCGCCAAATCGATTCTGCTTCCTGCGTAGTTTAGTTTAAAGGAGGCAGTGCAATTTCTAGTTCATTGAGACAACTACAACCCCCCCCCCCCCCCCCTCCTCTTTTCGGGTCATGTAGATCATATTTCTGCGTGAATTTGCATGTATCTAAATAAACACAAGCAATTCAGGATATAAGAGGGCACTTCATTATTCTATTTAACTTGAGAAATCAGAACTGGCATCATTAATACTCAAGGACTACAGTACAGCATATCCCGCGTGTCCTCTGAAGATATAATCTAACAGGGAACGGAGACAGCTCTGGATTGCAATGTGTTATCTTACAACAAACAATATTCCAAACTTAAAACAGGAAGAAAACCTACTGCGAATTGTTCCGACAAAAGGGAACAACTACAGATGAAAATGAGGATGATGTGTTATAGCCACTCATCCCCACTTTCAGGTCATGTTGATTGTCTTTAAGTTATGAAATTTGGAAGAAATTATTTTCCACAATTGCATACCAAATCTGGACATTGACCAGCGTCCTTCTGGAGTGTCCTATCTGAGCCAATCTCTCTGCTTGTCTGTGCAGACACGTTCACACCTAAAGCAGCAGCAATCACACATTTAGATGGATACAGACGACATAAAAAGTCTGTAATAATTGTCTCAAAAACCACCCGATATAATGATACGTGAACCAACTAACCCGCTAAATCCAGAGATATACAACAAAGTATACACTGTGCACAAGAATATTTCTATTTCCTTTTTCTAGATAAAGCGGAAAGTACGTGTGACTTCACTTGTCTGCTATGTCTATTTGATTTCTTTCCAGCCAACATAACGGAAATCTCGAGAACATGGCTGAAAGGGGCACCCGATGAGCAAACAGATGACGGAGGTCAATTCCTGCATTATACATCCAAGATATCTTGCACAGCATCCCAAAGCCTGAGGGCATTTACTAGCCGATCTGCCATGACAGATAATGAGTTAGCAATCCGGTAAGCTAAGTCCAGGGAAACTGACTCTCATCAGATCTACATTATTCATGGAGGAATGAGAAATGTACCTTCTAGGGGTACACCCTGTAATCAAGTGCATCGCCGCTATCTGCCTCAGTGTCTATCAATATCAAGCACCATCCTTTTGATATGTAGCAAAACTTGTTCATCATGTTCAGGTGCCTCTGTGCTGTATCATTTTTTCACCTTTTGTTCCACTTACAGCAGGAAGTGATGGGAAAAATAAACCTTCTGCTTCGACTTCATCAGGATTTTCCAAGCCAGCAAGCTTTATGGTCTGTGTGACACTATCCAGAGTTGCATATACCTCCTCAAATCTCGGATGTGACTTATCCTCAACCAAAAACTTATGCATTCTGCCATCCAACTCAATGAAGCTGTACCCAGCTGATTTCTTGTGATCTTTTTCCTTCAGTAACTTCCATACCTTGGTGACGCCATCCCATTTGCCACGTGACGCGTATATGTTTGAAAGGATTACTAGGTTTGCTGTGTTTTGTGGCTCAAGGCGCATTAG
>LAPY01003162.1:43394-58698 GCA_000970635.1 Eragrostis tef | reverse complement strand
GCGCGGTGATTGGTCGGCGCCAGCTCGGCCACTCGCGCGCGCAACGTGGTGGTGGTTCCCGGCCTGGCCCCCCTCCCCCACACGGCCCCAGTCGCCGTCCCCCTCCCTCTCCTCCTGCCCTGCCCTGCCCGCTTCGATCCCCTGCCTCTTTCCCCTCACCTCACGGCCTCTCTCCCTTCCTCTCCTCTCGGCTGTTCTGTTCTCGCTGCCCCGGAGGCTGGAGCCGTGATCCTCTCGGGTCGGATGGGGCGTGGGGTTGTTGCTTCTGCGCGATCCCGTCTGTGGCGGTGAGCTCCGTCCGCTGCTTGTGAGGTACGGTGTCTCCTGCTGCTTCAGCTTGCTTGTTTCGTTTTGCTTAGAGATGCTGTGACTGTGAGCCGGTTGCGCTGGGATGGGGAAGTTTGCTTTGATCCATCCTTTAGCAGGGGTGGAATTCAAGCACTTTGGGAGTTTCTGCTTTGATCCACTCTTAGGTTGGGTGGCGCTTTGAAGCAGCTTTTTGGGCGGTATTTTTGGTTCTCCTGGGAATCTTTTGATTCCTGGTAGAATTTATGCTGAAGTGCTGAGAAAGAGGTAGAATTTATGCTGAAGTGCTGAGAAAGAGAGAGTTGGGACTGTTTGTCGTAACTGTGTCTAGAATTCTTGCCAGCTCATACCTGCAACTGTTATTACTTCGCCAATGCCAAAATCATGTGATAAAGACGGCGTGTCAAGGAACCTTCACGGAACGGCAGAACTGCTAATTCTATTGCACGGCATGAAGTTTCCGTGAAGGGAGGCTCTGCACCCGGCAATTCATTGGGCCCTGCTCTCTGAAACGTTGTGTTCTAAGGCGCCAGAATTTTCTATGTCATGAGACACAGTACATTAGGTGGTTCATATTCATGGTAACTATTCAGTGGGGAATTGAACTAGTATGGGTGTTGAATTGGATCAATATTTTCCCCTTTCCGTTGCTGTTCAATATCTGTGCATATATAATGAACATTGAACAGCCTTTTATATCTTGTTTCAGGTCTCGCTAAATGGTTTTTGTAATCATTGAGCTGTTCTGGTAAACCTTGCAATGGCCAGTGCTGAGACGGGCAAGGGGGACATCCAGAGGTGTGCTAATTCCCATTTCACCATAAGTACCTTTTTAATTATTTTTTTTAAAAAATAAAAGCACAATAAAATGACAACTGGATTGTACTCACATGATACACCACTAATAAATGTGCCACTTAGATGTTTTCCTTCTCCATTTAGTTGCTGGATAGAAACATAAATATTATATGTAGTTAGTGCTGGTAGCCTTATTTTGTCTTTCTGACTAGGGGAACACCCTTCCAAATGGCGACGTCTATGTTGGCAACTTTGCTGGTTTGGTTCCTCATGGATTTGGAAAGTATATGTGGGCAGATGGAACCCTTTATTGTGGCGAGTGGGATACAAGCAAAATGACAGGTAAAGGAGTTATTCAGTGGCCTTCAGGCGCTTCATATGATGGAGATCTCAGCGGAGGCTTCATTGATGGAACGGGCACTTTCAAAGGAGTTGATGGCTCTGTCTATAAAGGGTCCTGGAGGATGAACAAAAAGCATGGAAGGGGAACAATGGTTTACGCTAACTCTGACACTTATGAAGGTCTTTGGAATGAGGGTTTGCCTGATGGATTTGGTAAATATACATGGAATGGTGGCAACATCTACATCGGTAGCTGGAAATCAGGTAAAATGAATGGCAGAGGGGCGATGCGATGGACAAATGGTGATACCCTTGACTGTAATTGGCTTAATGGACTAGCTCATGGAAAAGGTTTTTGCAAGTATGCGTCAGGAGCATGTTATGTTGGTACATGGGATAGGGGGCTCAAGGATGGCCAAGGTTTATTTTATCAACCAGGAAGTAAACTACCTTATAACCTTGAAGTGTCTGAGAGTGTAACAGATCAAGATGTTGCAAGTGCTTCAGGTTCTAGTAATGAGAATGTCAATAATGATTTATCATTTCTACTGCAAAGACTTTGCAACATGTGGAGAATACGCAGCCTTTTCCATCGGCCTAGGCGTATTTCAAATGGTACCACACCAGTTTTGGATGATAATTCTGGAAACCTTTTGTCACAAGACTCATCGACTGAACCCCTGTCAACTGATGAGAGTCTACAAGACAATGGAGGTGATAAAGTTTTGGTATATGAACGTGAATATGTACAGGGGGTACTTATCTCTGAAAAGCCAAAAGACAATGATTCAGGAATGCTGCATAGCAGTAAAACACAGGAGAATATCTTGCAAAAACAAGCTGGAGGGCCTATGGAGACTATTTTCAAGGGCCATAGGAGCTATTACCTAATGCTAAATTTGCAACTTGGCATCAGGTAATTACAATGATGTGCCTGCAGTTTTTGTGTGTGATATGAATTCATTAAGAATTAACTTTGTTCGAGAAAAAGACTTAACTTTTCTGGTTCATTCCATATAAATGTATTTAGAACTGTTACGGATTTGCTGAGATATATGCCATTTGCCGATTACTATATCTGAAAGTAGCAAGCCATGTCAGTATGATTGACTCTCTCTTGCTTTCGAGCAAAGAACTCTTGTTCAATTTTTCAAGCATAGCATTATTTATCTGAGAATCAGTAGCAGTTGGTGTGAAAGGTCGAAGTGAAATGTCCCAATATTTGAGTGGCATTGGAAGGAATATCTTTGAAAATGTCTTAACTGTATAATTTTGTTGTGTTAAAATGTAATTTTTTTCTGATGAAGAAATTGTAGTGCACTTGGATATTGATTGATACCTCCTACATTCAGAAATAACTTCCACTTTACATTTCCTTGGGATATTTTCCTCAGTACTACTTGTTTGTTTGTCCTTGCGACATATAGTTGAGGGTACTGTAGCAGTATTTTATCCAAATCATGATTGCTTTTATACATTAATTTAGTCCAGGTGCGTATGTACCAGGTTACAGACAGTTCTAACACTTAATAGCAAAAATATTACTTTTCAGGTATACTGTTGGTAAAATTACCCCTGTACCCTTGCGAGAAGTTCGTTCGAATGATTTTGGACCTCGAGCACGGATAAGGATGTACTTCCCTTCGAATGATTTTGGACCCCGGGCACGGATAAGGATGTATTTCCCCTGTGAGGGCTCGCAGTATACCCCTCCACACTGCTCTGTCAATTTTTTTTGGAAGGATTATTGCCCCATGGTTTTCAGGTATGCCTGTTTCTAGTTTGCTTATTGTATAAGAATTTACCATTTGATACTGTTATGATATTGGTAAATCTAATAAAACTGTTGCTTCATCCATCCATAATTAACTGTGGGGTTGTGATCTGTGTTGTGGTTCACCCTTCATTTAACCACAGTACACAACAAAACAAAGTTGATAAATGGATTATTTGTTTAAACTTTAAACTGTCAATGGTATAATAGTCAAGGGTAATACCTTGATCCTTATTGTGCCCCCAAAGACAAAAGGCAGTGTTTTATTTTTAACTGCAGAATATTGTGTCTCAAACAAACCAGAAACTAGCAAAAATCTTATGGTAAAGTCAGTAGTAATTGGCCTGACCTAAAGCATGAGTCCTCTTATAAGAGCATGGTTCAAACTGAAAAGAATGATGAGAGACGCTGTTTGCAATATGTTTGTATGTTACTGTAACTTTACATTTTAATGTATTTAAATTGTAGAGCATCAACAGTATTAGAAAACAATGCTGGATGATATGGACTATAGTGAGGTTTTTATCGTTATTCTGTCCATAAATTCGTCCCTTTTCATCATAGCTAATTGACTCATTACTTTGCAGGAATCTTCGAGAAATGTTTCATATTGATGCTGCAGATTACATGATGTCTATTTGTGGTGATGATAGTCTAAAGGAGCTTTCTTCACCTGGGAAAAGTGGAAGCATTTTCTACCTTTCACAGGATGAACGCTTTGTAATAAAAACATTGAGAAAAAGTGAGCTGAAGGTATTGCCCTTGGATGTTCTTTACGTGACTATATCCTTACCCTTCTTAATATGTAGATGAGCAGTGCACATCTTTAGAGCCATGCAAGTTTTAATAGCACACAAGATGGTGCTATTTATGACCCTCCCTCTGGAAACTAATATTTGATGTTTCGACAAAGCACGTAGCTCAAATTGAACTATGTGCTTTGTCCTGATTTCGAATATCAGTGTCCAGAGGAAGCATTAATAAACACAAACTTTCTTAGGATAAAAAAAGACATCATTGTTGAGTGATAAGATATGCCTACTGCAGATTGGTTTGATGTAATACGTGCTGCAGATACTGTTGAAGATGCTTCCAAAATATTACAATCATGTCAGAGCTTATGATAATACGCTCATTACAAAATTTTTTGGCGTGCACAGGATTACACTAAAAGCAGGGAGAAAGGTGCATATTCATATTCTTGTTGCACTTTTGTTGTTTAGCCTGCATACATATGCCAAAGTTATATATGGTACCATCGCAGGTTCGCTTTGTTGTGATGGGAAATATGTTTTGCACTGAGCTGCGAATTCACCGAAAGTATGACTTGAAGGGTTCTACACAAGGAAGATCAACCAAAAAGGAAAATATAAATGAAAATACAACACTAAAGGACCTTGACCTGTCATATGTTTTCCATGTGGATAAACCATGGCGGGAGGCGCTTTTTAGGTAAGCTGGTAATTTATTGCCCCATTTGTTTTATAAACATCATATTTATCTCCCTTGTGGTACTTTATAAATCCTTGGTCACAACCTTATCTTTTTTGTAGCTGTTGATAATAAACCAGAGAATGTAAAAGATGAAAATACAAATCACAAAATGAAGACCTATGTTAGATTGCTACTTGAGTTCCAAAACAGTCCTATGTAATGTAACTGCTGTACTATTCCAATACAACACTGTTATATATTTTTTTTCTGCAATAATAACGCACTTGTTTTACTCTTTCAGGAAAAAAATAGACCAAACAGGGCCAGTAAATGTGTAAACTTGTTTGTTCATGCGTATTGATGTTGAAACAGCATGTCTAGTTAAATTTTATATTCACTGCATCAGTTCTGCTGCAATATTTGTTTTGAATCAGCTGTGACATTGGTTTTTATGAGTAGTTCTTAATGGAATGATTGATATGAAACTTTGAATGTTGGCAAATAGATGGTCTACTAATTGGAAAGATTGATGATACTTGTTAATTGTTAAATACTTCTGTTCTGTGATACTTGTTAATTGTTAAATACTTTTGTGGACCATTTCAGGCAAATCTCACTTGATTGTATGTTCCTGGAGTCCCAATCTATAATTGATTACAGCATGCTGTTGGGAATTCATTTCAGAGCTCCCTATCACCTAAAAACGGCTTCACCACAGCAGGGCTCCCTTGAAAGATGTGGAATACCAGGTACGTACCCAACCTTAGTTACAAACTTGTGTAAATTTCCCCTTTAAAACACCACTAAAATTTTGCTGATGTGTTGAAATGAAAAAAAAAATAATCATGCCACAATTTGGTCATTACAACAAAAAGGTTTTCTTCATAGGTGAAAAAATTACCATCCGAGGTAACGGTTATTCATGGCCACCAAACTCACTACGTAATTTGAAAATGGTTTTCTTATTCCCCCTGATTGATATATTTGAGCCAAAAGACACAATAAGTGGGAAACAAAAATAAAGGTAAAGGAAATGTCAAACAGTGAGAGAATTTCAGGACATGATGAAGGTGGGAAAAACACTTGCCAGGTACAAGGTAGTGCTATTGTAAACAAAAAATATGCATTTAAATTCGCGTTGAAGAGGACCGGAACTTTTGGCTCTTATACTTCCACACCCTTGACCAACTGAGCCTAGCTCAGTTCACCTGGGCGTAATGAGGAACTGGTTCAGCTGGGCAGCAATAATAAAATCTCCCTTTTTTCTATTAATGTTCATTTGAAGTTGTGCTTTTCTTAATTTTGAACAGAACCTCAAGTTAGCATGACCATACACTCTGTGATGTTCCTTAGTTTTGATATATTGCTATTTGACTAATGGTTACATGTGATGTATTCAGCTTTTGATTTTATTACCTGGGAGTAACAAACTGTTTCTTTCTTGCCTTAACCAGACGATGATCTGTTGGATTATGGGGATAAAAGTTCTTGGAAGGGGTTTCTGCTCGTTGCTCATGAGCCAGGTACTACAGTCGGTGGTTCCCACATTAGAGGAAGCATGGTTAGAGCATCAGAAGCTGGTTACGAAGAAGTCGATCTTGTTTTACCTGGCAACGGAAGGTAGATTTTCTTGAATTTGACTAAAGCATTTAACTGATGATCTAGGTTTTAACTTAAGCTGAGAATCAAACTTATGCCTTTAATATAATTGTTTAATTCGTGTGGGGAAGTTATCAGCTGTGTATTTTTCTATCTGGATCAAACAGCAACGAGCCAACGAGTCTGAGTAAAGGGTAAATAGATTGGTCAGATATAATTAGTAGTTCGCCGCCTCGCAAGCATGGATCCCACACGTTCTAATGATGTCACTTTTACGGGCTTCTAGTCCTTAAGATGGTGTTTCTGATTCATGCATACTGTGTTATCTGCTTCCAGGTACCGTGTGCAGTTGGGAGTTAATATGCCAGCTCGAGCCCAGAAAGTTCGTGAGGACATGAATACGGAGCTAGAAAATCCGGGCACCATTGAGGAGTACGATGTTGTCCTTTACCTTGGTATCATAGACATACTGCAGGAGTATAATGTGTCAAAAAGAGTCGAGCATGCAGTCAAATCACTCAAGTTCGATCCCCTCTCAATATCAGCTGTTGATCCGAGTACATATTCGAAACGATTTATAAATTTTCTGGAGAAGGTTTTCCCTGAACAAGGCTGAAAGAGACCTTAATATTAATAGTAAATAAATGTATTGCCATTTCTTGTAAAAAGTTCACGTGTTCTTCAATTGTCATTTTTGTCTAGTAGAATTTCACAAAGGGATTAAAATTTTGATACCCGTGGCATTCAAAGGATATAGTTTTTTTTACGGCTAATTATTTTTTCCCGTTGACTTATTGAATCCCATGAGAAAACAATAATACAAAGGTAGGTTTTATATTCATAATATAAGCCAACTATCCACACACAGAACATATAGATTAGGATAAAAACATATTAATTTTTTTTTTGAATTGGAAAAACATATTAATTTTGAAGCTTAGGGTACGTGAACCCGCGTCCTGACTGATCATCATTCACCTTTATCCGGTGGGTATCCGGTGGGTAGAAGTGAAGTTTGAGATTCCTGAGTTCCGTTTTTCTTTCAGGGTTTGAAAAAGAGCGCCTTTTGAAAAACAGTAAGAAAAATCGCAAAAACCGCTGCGGGTGGTTAGTAAAACTGGCCGGTTCAAAACCGCGAACTACTGTAGCAGAAACGAAAACAGAGCGCGTCCGGTTCAAATCCGCTATGCTTCCGTCCCGTGCGGTGCCGCCGCTCCTCTCTCTCCCGTCGCGTCTGGCCCAACCTTTCCAATCTTATTTATCTAGGGATCCGGAAGTAGGGGATCCTCTTCCTCCCCGCGCGTCAGCCATGGATTTTTCTTCCTTAATGGTGCTGGAGACCCGCGTGGTAGAGGAGGCAGACGAGGTCACCGACAGGCCCCGCATCAACTGCTCAAGGAAGGTGGCCTACGGATGCGGCGAGCACGGGCAGGAGCTGGTGGGAGGCCTCTCGCTCCACGTCCGCCGCCTCGAGCACCACCCGAATTTTACCTGCCGCCTGGCCATCAGCCTGGGCCAAGAGGCGATCCGAAGCGTCCGAGCAGAGCTCGGCGTCTCCGGCGGCCTCGTGGAAGCGGAGGGCGCATTGCAGATCGTGAGCCAGCAGCTCCTCGTCCTCACCGCGGTGTTCAGAATCCGCAGCCTTGGGGAGCTTGGCCGCTACCTCGTCTACGACACCACCGACGCGTCTCTCTACATGGTCCCGTGCGCACCGGGTCACCTCGCCTACCAAACGATGACGCCCGTCCCTCGGCGCACAGGCGATGGCCGGGGCCCGCAGCTGTTCCTCATGGCTCGAACTTCCTGGCCCGAGCCCGTCAAGCGGAAGTTTCTCTGCATGTGCACGCTGCCTACGGGGGCGAAGTCCGGGTCTGATAGCAGCGTCGCGTGGCAGATTAAGGAGCAGCGCTTCCCGAATAATCTTGGTTCCTGGGCCAAGTCGGACGTCATGTTCGCGTTTGAAGGCAAGGTCTTCTGGGCCGACCTCTCCCAAGGCCTAGTCTTCTGTGATCCAGAACAGCTCCACAGGGACTCTGTTGTAAAGTTCGAGTTCATCAGCTTACCCAAGGAGTGCCAGATCGAAACTCTGAAAAAGGAATATGATATCGACTGTTTTGATAGGCAGGAGGATGAGGTGCCGGAGCCGGCAATGAGGAGCCGCAACGTGGTCTGCGTTGGCGGCTCCATCAAGTTCATCTTCATCGACCGCTCCCGTGGATTTGGACGGGAGATGGTGAAGCTATGGACTCTGAACCTGCTTAGCCGGGAGTGGGAGCCCGAGCCAGAGAAGAGTATACGTTGGAATGAGCTCAGGAAGCAAGTCGTGTGTCCGGAGTTTTGGGACCTGGAGCCCTGCTACCCCAGCCTGCTGCCGGATGGCACCCTCTGCCTCCTGGCATATAACGTGCGCCAAATCCGTCGCATGGCGTTTCATTACATCTGCAGCTTTGACATTAGCAGCTTTGACACCTGTCGTCCGGACTTTTTGGCCACTTATCTGGCTCTGGTCCTATTGTCTTACCTTGCGACTTCTTTGCGAAGTGTTGTTCTCCTCCTCCACGCCAGAGTAAGCCACGAACAAACAAGAGGAAGATGGATAGCATCTGACGCCAGAGTAACGCTGGAAATTTAACTCTCATTTTTGTTCCACAACTACACTGCTTAATATGAACTGTGCTGCAATTCTGCTTGCTGGATTTCTATCTTACTGCTCCTCATCTTATTTGTTGCCCTAAACATGGCCTTGCCAGGACTACCGTCGATCTGCTTTATGGATTGTTTTGTTTTGCGTTCCTATGACTGTCATTGGCCTAATTTGTGGACTGTTTTGTTTGGCATTGCTAGCACAAATCATCAGTCTAGTTTCTGAGTTGTTTTGTTTGGCAGGGAAGGAGGGACCGAATTGGGGAGCATGTTGTTCACTGCTGCTCATCATGTTTATGATGTCGGACCTTAGGCTGTTTGTGCTTTCTCTTGATCTCGATGCACTATTGAAACGTAGATTTTGATCTGCTTGCTAGTCTATCATTTTTGCCATGCCTGATGAGTGATGACAATGCAAATTCCATGTCTCCTGTTTCTGCTTTTGTCCGGGATGTTCAAGCTGGATCATATTCTTTCCTAGGCTGAAAGTTCCGTGTCATGCTTAATGTGTTTGATCTGCCCAACATCTGCACCACGCACGTGGTAGATCTTCATAATCCCGAGCACGGTGTCGATGAGGCCCCAGCCAGGACGACTCCATCTGATGGGTAGGCCCGTCGAAGGAGTGTAATTGGCCAACCATTGCCCCTGTAAAATCGATGAGGCTCAATCATCAGAAAAAAGGAAAAAAAAAACATCGATGAGGCTTTGCCTTTGTTTGTTTCAGCTTCTCGTTACTTTGTCAGTTAGTTTTTGTGAGTCTCTCAAAAAAAGTTAGTTTTTGTAAGATTCACAAAATGGATGTTGTCAAAAGCCAAAAGTCAAAAGCATCTTAAGATGTGGTTCTAGCTTCTCAAGTTTGAGAGACATCCGGCTTTTAGATCTCCCACAAGCCAACAGACAAAAGTGATTACCCAAAAAAAAAACAGACAAAAGTGATAAAAAACTGAAACAAACAAACCCTTTACATTTGAAAGTGCAATTGTTCAACACAAGTTTTATTTCATTTTATCACTGACAATCTTTGATTTTCAGCTCGTCAAATGATTATCCACTTTTGGGCAGCAAATTATTGCAAACAATCGCAGAGTTTGTAGAAGACGAGATGAAAAAAATTGCCCCATCAGGCCATCCCCTCTTTAGAGAACGCGTCACCGTAGTATGAACTCCTAACAAACTATGTCTATTTAACCCCTAACAAACTCAATTTACTCTCAAAAAAATCTGATTGGTGCAACATACTTCCTATTGTTTTCTTTCTTAAATCTTGAAATACGAGTTAAATTTGAAACTCAAACTTTGAGTAACGATGTTAAAGTATTTATAGCATATCTTTTCTAATACCATCTGTATGTATTTGTCATTAGTTACCTTTAGTCTATGCAACTAATATAAAAAAATATAACATAATTATTTTCAATGGTCGTTGCATCTATTATCATCATGCAAAATTTGAACTTCGATTCCAACTTGTTTGTCGAGAAACAAAATAGACATACTTCAATGCACTCAAATTGTTTGCGAAAGTAAATTGAGCCATGATTTTTATAGTTGCAAACAAAATGAATTGTTTGAGAGAGTAAAATAGAAAAACCCCTCCAAAAAATAAAAGAAAAAAAAGAAAAGAAAGACGTAGCATTGGTGGTCAGATAACGGCAGGGTTAAAACTATGCTCCTGTTGTGTCGAGGGGTCAGGGATTCACGAAGTTTCATTAGCACCGGACCACCTGCGCTACAGCTGCGACGGAAGGAATGGTGAAAGGTGAACCAGATGGCTGCCTTGACACAAACAGGAAAACAACAGTGTGAAGCACGGTTGAAATGGAAAAGAAAAAAGTACAGCTCAGAAATGATAATACAATAACAGGCAGCATGCAGCCAAAACCGTAAAATATGGAAAGTCAATCTAACATAACAAAATCAAGCAGCCATACACGTACAAGCAGCCTATTGTGCTTCCTCGGGCGCAGGTTCACCACCATCCGTAACAGCTTCTTCGGCCGGCTTGCTTGGGTCCTCATTGATCCCATCGTTAACACCCAGAACCTCATCCATCAGTTCGTCTTCCGCGGCCATGTCCTCAACATCCTCATCCTCATCATTGCCACCCTCCTCGAGAATTCGGCGAGTCTTTGGACCATGCTCTGCTCTGTGCGTGTCAAGGTCCTTATCCATTTCTTGCATGTTTGCAGACACATTCCCTCTCCGAGCATTTCGGGCGTTCTGGATCCTCTCCAACTGCCTCTCAACATTGGAGAGATACTGCTCCTCAACTTGCTTCTGAAATTGGGTTAGCTCAGCCCTTCGCATAGATTTTCATTCCTCAAATGCCTGCAGTGTCTTACATAAGTTAGTTACATCCAGAATAATGATACAAAAAACAAGACAAGATAATAGAAACAAATAAATGTTAAGCACATCATCTCCATTATAATAGGTGGTCCATGACATTTTGCAACCAGGAGACAGATTAATATGTGAAAGACAAGTACGGAAATCAAGTATCATACTCAATATATGTTGTAGGTTGTCTACACATGAAAATGGTAATGATAAGAGTTTCATCCACATAGTACCATAGTGCAAATGAGACTCGCACCAGATAGTATGTAAAAGATGAGTATGAAAAATCATACTCTTAACATGTGCTCACACGACCAACACATGACTTGGCGAAAGGACTACCAGCTCCCATGCAGCCAAGGAATGCTTGCATATCAAAACTTCTAGAGAAGAGCATAATACACATATATACACCTCTAATGGCTTTCACTTAAAGATGCTACTCGGTTTGATTTCCTTCCTTGCAAGTGACATATGGAGAAAACAACAAAGTATCCATGATGAATTTTGTAATTAGACAGCAAAATGGAACTACAACAGAAAATCTATTACACTGTATTTTATGAGTCAACACTCCACCAATGAAATAGATATTGTTAAGAAACAAAGAACATAATGATAACAGAGCTACAACATAAAAACATGTAGCATCATTAAGGAAATAGGCACCAAGCAATGTTTTCAAGTATTCTGACTAATCGCGATCAGTCGTCCTGATCAGTTTCATGGCAACTAGGGTCTGCTATTGCGACCAAGCCGAGAATTGCAATTAATCGTGATTAATGATTAATCAGATTCATCGGTCCCATGGGGACTAGGATCGACTAGACGACTTGAAAACATTGCCAAGCAGTTTGTTCTCATTGTTGTGTTTGATTTTCACCCAAAACCAACAAAGGCGTGAAGCATTCGATTTGTTACATAAGTTGCAAACTCATATAAGGTTGCGGATACTTCACTGTGATTTCCTTTATACCAGTAATTCAGATCAGTATACACAAATACCGAAGCAGGAAATGGAAAATCTTGCAAGTCCATTGTAAACAGATGCATGCAGTTTTATTATATCCTTGAGTGCGTGATTAGGAAAAGTCATGACATTTTAAACTTGAGAAGGACATACCTTTTCCTTGTTCTGCTCAACAATAGTCGGATCATCAACAAGTGGTTTAGCTGGCATGTAGTAAATAGCTGGTTCAGCTTTTGTCCTGCCAAACACAAAAGTTATAAACAGATGGAGTAAAATATGGCACAATCATTGTTCAACATAATGTAAATAGAAACACTAATGGTCATCAAATATTAAGTCTGGATACAATTAGAACGTATCTTCCCTCAATTTAATTGTCAATATGGACACTTTGGGCCAGAAATAAAAATAACCTGCAGCATGCAGAAATAATAGATCCATCAAACAAGAAAGAAAAATAGCTGCATATTGGTTTTGGATCTAAGTCAGTGTGAAGAATGATGCAAAGAAACAAAGTTACCTTAAGAAATTGGACAGCTTTTTATGATGCTCAGTCCACTGAATGTACAGCAGCTCCAACCTCTTCTCTTCTGCTTTAGCAGCTACACGAGCGCGAAGCATCTAAACAAGGGTGTCCAATGATTAAATAAACACAATGTGACAGATGAATCGAGTTATCTAACATTGCAAATAATTTTACCATGTCACGTTTACGCTTCTCAGCAATTTGCTCTCGCTCCTGCTGCCGCAGCCTCTCACTTTCCTCACGAACCTTTTGCTCAGCCTATATCCAATCAATCTTTCAGTATACAAAATATGTTGGGCACAGCACAAGAGTAAATTTTAGTGCTCCGTGTATGGTCTAATTACATCTGCAAAACACAGCAACTTTCAAAAGGCATTGGATTCCTTAAAACTACAAAAGATCTGTAGGTACAACTCGATTTATATGGTTGACACGTGCACACTTCATAGCAACAAATAAAAGCTGGTCCCGGTCCAATCTTCAATGTGAGTCTGGTTCATTCTTCAATGCGAGTCAACCAAACAAACGGCTTTCTTTATTGCTATTCCATGTATGTATGGGTTTAAGCATGAAAATTGACATGTAGGATATTATTATCTAACTACATTCAGATCCATCATTATTCAGAAAATGGAACAACGCACCATGGATATTGAGAAAATACAGCACACATATATTAAAAGAAGGGGTTGTGTGCAAAAAAAACTTAATACATGTAAGAAGGTCCAGGACAAAATAGCACTTACAGATGGTAGGAGTAGCTCCTACATAAGACTAGTGACTAGCAGAGAAACGAGATAGGCACAAGAGAAATGAGTCAAACCTTCCGTTGTGTCTCTGATCTGCGCAGGAAAGCCTCAGAGTTGGAGAGTTTTTTGTTCTCTTGCTGAAATTTCTGCATTGGGAACATGAGTAGATTAATAGATCAGAAAATTATAGTTTTTTCTTTTCAAGCAGGGATGCATGTACTCGTACTATTCTACAGAGTGTGGCAAATCAAACTCAATTATCATAAGGCAATCCTCGATACTAGACCAAGTGATTGGCTCAATAAAATAATGATAATCAACATAAACAGATGTCAATGTCAATGCCGAGTACCTATCACGGATTCATGGTTGATAAGGCTTAGAGTGATATTTTATCTGGGTTAATTTATTATCTTTTCCCAAGTTTGCAGGAAAAAGAAATGGCACATTGAGGAAACAAGATGTCTCATTGACTCATGCATTTAGCATTTTCACTACTTCACTAATATGATGCCTATGTGGCAGGCTTATCAACGTGTTCGGGGTCACATTGGCTAAGTCAGGCTATTCAATATAAGAACCTTTTTTCTGGGATCTCTAATAAAGATAGAATTGAATAGGCGTTACCATAATTGCTCAAACATGAATACCATGTAACAAGTTTAGATTCATTCTAATGCATATGAGGATTGTTCTACCTCTAATGTACCAACAAGAAGCTGACCCAGCATCCTTCTATTCCTCATCACCAAAGTCTGGTCCTCACTCTTGGGAAGCTCCCTTGGGGCAGGCTCTGGCAGCGAATTATAATCCTGCAACCGAACAATACCATCTCAGCCCCACAAAAGCACATATTACAACTCAACAACAAGCACACCCAGAATCTATTCCCGCTTCGCTCTACTCACCACCCTCCTGGGCATCCTCTGGCCTCCGTCCCTCCTGAACCCACCATTGCTGGCACCCCTCCTGTCGCCGCCTTCAGCTGCGCCCGAATCCCCTGCATGCCCCTCTGTCTCCGCATCCTTTGCGCCTTCCTCCTTATCTTCAGCGCCATCGACCTCCATTCATCACGCCAAACAACGAGACACAGTTAGGGTTCCAATGAACAAACCATAACAAAATACGAATGGAGAATAAATCAAAATCATAGTGCGATACCTTAACCACAGCTGACAGCAACCGCCGTTTCTGCGGGGGCTGGTCCCCCGATTCCGCAGCCTACACCAGAAACATTTGGGGGAAAGCGTTACGGGCACGAATAGAGAAGGCGAACGAAAGGAGATGTAGGCGAGAAGCGTACAGGTCTCGCGAAGCCGCGGGGCGGGCGGGGCCCTCCCGGGCCGGGGCCGGGACCGGCGCCACGGCGAATGCCGCGGGGGTCGCGCAGGCGCTCGGTGATCTGCGAGGGGGCCGAGGACACGGGAACAGGTTAGGGCAGATGCTCCGGGGACCAACGGAAGCTTCGAGAAGGGTCCGGAAAAGAGAGAGGGGAGACGTACCTCGCGGTGTTGTCGCTGGAGCTCCTGGAGCTCGCGGCGGATGTCCTCCGCCGTCTTCTCCGTCGCGGCCGCCATCGCCGTCGGGGACCAGGGAGGGTTTGGGTTTGGCTGCGCGGGGGATGGGAGGCGGTGGGCGGGGGACGGGGGGGCTTGTTCGGCCTTATTCGAGTATGCGGGGCCTCAGGGTGGATACTGGCCGTTGGATATCGCATCGCGCGGTCCCGGTGAGAGGGTCGCGTCCGCCACGGCCAGCAGCCACGGTTTCCAGTGGCCTGTCGCCTGTGTGCGTTGTGGTCGTGTCGGGGGCCCCGGACGGGC